>JAPDDN010000369.1:67500-78139 GCA_027422405.1 Ptychobarbus kaznakovi | reverse complement strand
GACTGCTGATCTCTGACCGCTGACCTCTGACCGCTGATCTCTGAACGCTGACCGCTGATCTCTGAACACTGACCGCTGATCTCTGAACACTGACCTCTGAACGCTGACCTCTGAACGCTGACGCTGACCTCTGAACGCTGAATGCTGATCTCTGACCGCTGACCTCTGGCCTCTGAACGCTGACCGCTGATCTCTGACCGCTGATCTCTGACCGCTGACCTCTGAACGCTGACCTCTGAACGCTGACCGCTGACCTCTGAACGCTGACCTCTGACCGCTGAACGCTGACCTCTGACCCCTGACCTCACTGAGCCCGGCAAACACATGTGGTCTGAGTAATAGATGATGATGATGATCACAGTTCAGTGTGTTTCTATGATATAAATTATGTTTATTATTTTATCAAATATTTATATATAAATATATATACTATACACAAATAAATGTGAGTTATATAATTTTTATTAATAAGAACAAATCATGTGACACAAATACTGTTAAAAAAGAGAGATAATATATATATATAATATAATATTTATCAAATATTAATTTTTTATTATTATTTATAATTTATTTATATAAAAAAAATGTGAGGTTTAGAACAAAGCTTGACACACAAATAAGATAATAGACAAATAAATAAATAGAGTTAAGGGGCTAAATTCAGTATTTATTATATTATAATAAATTTTTATGTATTTATATTATAGCATTTAAATTAAAAATTTAATTATTAATAAATGCATTTGAATTAAACTGTATTCAAATAAAATGTAATTAATAATAATTAATAAAAAAAATTATATTAATATGTAAAGTTAGAGGTTTAGAACAAACCCTGACACACAAAAGAGAGAATAGAGACTTTTTTATGGATAAATATATAGATAAATATGGATACATATGGTTCTAGTATAAATATAGATACAATATGGATGAATGGCCCACGGGAAATTGGGTATGCCAGATTACCAGTCCAGCCCTGATTGTAACACATATAGCTGTGCTGCTTATGACTGCGTCTGCTGCAGGGTCTCGATGCAGGAGCTTTAAGAGCCGTAATGCGCTCCTGACGGGTTTCTGCAGCATCTGCTGTCGTTTCTCTCGACTGCATCGCCGCGTTTAATGAGTAAATGTTTAGAGCTGACGTCTGCGCTGGTATTTGAGAAACCTGATTCACCCCCCCTGAGGTTCAGTGACCTTCAGACATGTGTGTGTGTGTGTGTGTGTGTGTGTGTGTGTGTGTGTGTGGTGTGTGTGTGTGAGTGTGTGTGGTGTGTGTGTGTGTGTGTGTGTGTGTGTGTGTGTGTGTGTGTGTGTGTGTGTGTGTGTGTGTGTGTGTGTGTGTGTGTGTGTGTGTGTGTGTGTGTGTGTGTGTGTGTGTGGTGTCAGTGTGTGTGTGTGTGTGTGTGTGTGTGTGTGTCAGTGTTGTGTTGTGTGTGTGTCAGTGTGAGTGTGTGTGTGTGTGTGTGTGTGTGTGTGTGAGTGGTGTGTGAGAGTATATAATGTGTGTGTGTGTGTGTGTGTGTGTGTGAGAGTATATATGTGTGTTGTTGTCTCTCTGTGTTGTGTGTGTGTGTGTGTGTGTGTGTGTGTGTGTGTGTGTGTGTGTGTGTGTGGGTGTGGGTGTGGGTGTGGGTGTGGGTGTGGGTGTGGGTGTGTGTGTGTGTGTGTGTCTCTGTGTGAGTGTGTCTGTGTGTGTGAGGGTGTGTGAGCGTGTGTGTGTGTGTGTGTGTGTGTGTGTGTGTGTGTGTGTGTGTGTGTGTGTGTGTGTGTGTGTGTGTGTGTGTGTGTGTGTGTGTGTGTGTTGTGTGTGTGTGTGTGTGTGTGTGTGTGTGTGTGTGTGTGTGTTGTGTGTGTGTGTGTGTGTGTGTGTGTGTGTGTGTGTGTGTGTGTGTGTGCGTGCGCGTGAGTGTGTATGTCTCTGTGTGTGTGTCTCTGTGTTTGGCTCGCAGGTGTTTTGGCGCGCTTTGACGCCCGACGGTCATGCGTTACCTTTCCACACTCGTGTTTGAACCGTCACTAATCATTCTGAGCGACACACACTCATTAAGGCTCCGCTGCTGATTGCATGCTTTTTAGGCTGCATTCTGATTGGACGCGCCACCTGAAAGGTCAGAGGTCACGGCGGATGCCTAATCAGAGACGCGCTGACCCCGTCCTCACTATAAAGTCGAAGCGACAGGCCAAGATGCTGTGGAAATGTCACTTCAGCAGTGATCTCCATCAAACTCCACGACTCGCTGCTAATACAGCTCGATGTTCTTCTGTTTTACGCCGTCAAAGTCTCTCGTGAAACAAACGAGTGCAACCACAGCGGCATCTGCATGTGCAGCGCTGACGAGGGCCATGAATACACAGCAGACGGAGAGAGAGAAGCGGCGGAGGAGAGAAATACAGCGGATTCATTATGTGACCCACGCTGCATGTTTCTGAAAGAGTCTCTTCTGTTCACCACCGCTGCATTTATTTGATCTGAAATACAGTAAAAATTTGAAATATTATTATAATGTAAAACAGATGTTTTCTATGTGAATATGTGTTAAACTGTAATTTATTTCCGTATTTTCAGCATCATTACTCCAGTCTTCAGTGTCACATGATCTTCAGAAATCATAATAATATGCTCCACAAGAAACATTTTGAATCAAAACATTTATATTAATTTACAATCAGTTTATATTTATATAAAAAAATGTATAGTAATAATAAAAAAATATATTTTAATTTTCTTAATTACATTAATGATATATTCATATATGTATTTACATTTTTTTTTTACAATTTTAATTCAAATTTTATATTATTAAAAAAATGCTTAATTTCCGTTCCTTTATTATATTAAAAACATATTTATATTAATTTGCTGTTATTATATTTAGAATCTATTTACGTATTTATATGAATTTACAATTCATTTATATTTATATATTTATATAAAAATGTAAAATTTGTATATAATCATTTTTTTTTATTAATTTTCTTAATTACATAAGTGACATGTATATATTGAACATTTATATTAATAATTTAAATGACTGAATTTTAAAACAAATCTTAATTTGCGTTCCTTAATTATATTAAAACATCTTTATATTAATTTGCTGCTATTATTTATAATGTATTTACATATTTATATTATTTAAAAAATTATATCAATAATTTATAATTTATAATCAATAATTTATTTAAAAAAATGGTTTCATTTTCTACATTAATGACATTTATGTTAATTTATATTTACATATTTGCATTAATTTAAAATGTATGTTAATAGTTAACACTTGTTTAATTTACATTACAATCAACCATGTATAATAATAATAATACTTGGAATATTTCATTTCGATTTCCTTATTAAATATTGAAAACAGTATTTTTTTTGTGGAAACGTGATACATTGTATTTTTCAGGATTGACAGAAAGTTCAAAAGAACAGAATATACATCTTTTGTAACATTATAAATGTCTTTAATGTCACTTTTGATCAATTTAATGTGTTCTTGAAGAATAAAAGTAGTAATTTTTTTTTTTAAACTACGCGTTTGGACTCTACTCGTCGTTTCTAGTCGTCAGTCGTACTGAATCGTGTTTCTTGTGTTTTTTTATTTTTATTGTATAACCGGAACAGTAACACAACATACATATATAGAGGAACACATTGTTTTCAACTATTATCAATTACATTCAAAATAGCATCAAAGGAACAAATAGAAAGAAAATAAAATAAAAAAATAAACATCCTACTACAGGGGATAACTTACAAAACATTTCCATAGGAAAAGGATTCAATAATTCTATATATCCTTTTTGCTTTTTTATTTCTTAGATCTTTTAAATCTTCAATGTAATGCTTTAGTTCAATTTTAAATAATGTAGTGTTAGGTTTATTTTTAGACCATTTTTGTTTGTGTATATGGTATTTCCCATACATAAGTATTCAATTAATAACTCAATTTTGCTCCAAATTCAAATTCTTGTTCTTATACAAAAAAAATATATATTTTCCTGATAATCTGTTTCTTGTGTTTGTCAGGAGCAGTACGTCTTCATCCATGATGTCATCTTGGAGGCGTGTCTCTGCGGCGACACCACCATCCCAGCCAATCAGCTTCGCTCGGTTTACTACGACATGAACCGATTGGATCCTCAGACCAACTCCAGTCCAATCAAAGAGGAGTTCAGGGTGAGAGGCTCTGAAGACATGAAGTGTGTGTGTGAGCGCGCGTGTGTGTGTGGGTGTGTGTGCATGCGTGCGTGCGTGCGTGCGTGTGCGTGTGTGTGTGTGTGTCTGTGAGACTGTGTGGGTGGTGTGTCTGTGAGACTGTGTGTGTGTGTGTGTGTGTGTGTGTGTGTGTGTGTGTGTGTGTGTGTGTGTGTGTGTGTGTGTGTGTGTGTGTGTGTTGTGTGTGTGTGTGTGTGTGTGTGTGTGTGTGTGTGAGAGAGAGAGATGTGTGTGTGTGTTGTGTGAGAGAGTGTGTGTGTGGTGTGTGTTTGTGTGTGGTGTGGTATGAAAGAGAGAGTGTGTGCGTGTGTGCGTGTGTGTGTGTGTGTGCGTTCTGTGTTTCTGCTTTGATTTGATTTGATTTACAAAGTGCTGCTAAAATATGAGCGTTGTGTATTGAATATGAGCAGTGTGGTGTGAAACAGATCCGCACAATATTGTTTAATACATGATCAGCATTGATTTGATTAGGCCAGTATTGGAAACTGAAAATATCAGGCTTGTTTTTCTGTTTACTGAACAGTATTTCATCTGTTCTGCTGCTTGCACGTTTATAGAAAAATCTAAACTACTGTGAACAAACATATGGAATATTTGCACTTTTACAAATGATCTGTCAGATGTTAAGTAATGGATAAATCATGTCCCCGCATTACACAAAATGATTACAAAACTGTATTTTTTACTCAGTCTTGTTTTATTTTAACACTTTACTTAGTTTTTATGTATGATGCATAATAAAGGTATTCATATCTTTTTCATGAATAACTAACTAAGTTCAAATGCATTGTAATATTTGCTGGTTTGTTTGTCATGTGTTTTTATTTCATATTTGTATATTATATTGTCTAAAGGTGTAATTATGAATAGATAAGTTTTATGTTATAGAAAATATTTAATTATAATGCAGTGTGTATGTGCATGTGTGTGTGTGAGGACTGTGACTGTGTCCCCTGTCTGTCTGTGTGTCTGTCTGTCTGTCGTGTCTGTGTGTGTGTGTGTGTGTGTGTGTGTGTGTGTGTGTGTGTGTGTGTGTGTCTTTGTGTGTGTGTGTGTGTGTGTGTGTGTGTTGTGTGTGTGTGTGTGTGTGTGTGTGTGTGTGTGTGTGTGTGTGTGTGTGTGTGTGTGTGTGTGTGTGTGTGTGTGTGTGTGTGGTGTGTGTGTGTGTGTGTGTGTGTGTGTGTGTGTGTGTGTGTGTGTGTGTGTGAGAGCGTGAGCGTGTGTGTGTGTGCGTGTGTGTGTGTGAGCGGGAGCGTGTGTGTGAGAGAGAGAGAGAGAGAGTGTGAGTGAGACGCTTAAAACCAGACTAAATGATATAAAAAAAAAAAAAAATTAAACTTAATTTAAAGCATTATTTTTCTGACCTCATTGGCAGATTAATAAGCAAAAATTAACTTAATTTGAATTGTTATCTTAAGTCGTTTTGCATATTGCAACTAAATGTATCTTGATGTAAGAATTAGTGCTATATATATATATATATATATATATATATATATATATACACACACATGCAGGTATATATTTCAGAAAAAATATGTTATGTTTACATATTAAATATAATATAAATTATATTAATGTAAATATAGGCATGTAAATATTTTCCAAATATATGCTGTATGTGTGTGTATTTATATATATATAATAACTACACACAACGCACACATATATTATGTAAACAAAAACTTTTATTTTGTATGTGATTAATCACTTGACAGCACTAATAATAATATTTATATATTTGTAATAGAAAACAAGACAGAAATACTGAAGAAGAACGTAATTTTTCTCAATGTGAAGTTTTTGTATAATGCTGTCTGTTTATTATATCAGCTGTAATCTTTAGATTCATAATGTATTGATCAGTGATAATATGCAGTGTGTGTTGTCAGACGCTGAACATGGTGACTCCGGCGCTGCGTGTGGAGGACTGCAGCATCGCTCTGCTGCCGAGGAACCACGAGAAGAACCGCTGCATGGACGTTCTTCCTCCGGACCGCTGCCTGCCCTTCCTCATCACCATCGACGGAGAGAGCAGCAACTACATCAACGCCGCGCTCATGGACGTACGGCACCGCACCCTGCTGCATTATCACCTGCTACCACCTCAGAATTATTAGGAGTGTCAGTGTTGGGGGGGGTAATGCATTGCAAGGAACGCAAGTTACGTAATCGGATTACTTTTTCAAGTAACTAGTAAAGTAACGCATTACAATAAAATACCTGAGTTACTTTTTCTGAGTAATACCTGAGTAACACATTATTGACTGACATCTCTTCTGTCTCCATGTTGAGAGAAATCAGGAGTACGATGTCACAGTAGTTCCTAGAATAAATGTGAACATGCATTAATTAATCTCACTCGCAAAACAACAAACATAATCAGTATTCCTCAAAATTAACCCTCTAAGCGCCAAAGTCGCAAAATTGCGGCAAGACGTCAGACTTCATGAAATAGACTATAGTTCCTAATATGGTTTAATATTGCTCTTGTATTCCCTAGCACTAGATGGCAGACATGTAGTGCTTAGATTCTAGACCTAAAGTGTTCGAGGAAACAGCAGAGCAAGTGAGCGATCGTGGCATTGATGCGGAAGCAGTTCAGTTCAAAGCGTGTGAGAGAAAATCGGTGAATGACTAATAAAAAGTTGTACTGTGAGGGTGTGTTGCAAATGTTATACGCCGATTCTGACTCTGAAGGGGGTGGCAGGGATGAACATGGTCTTACTGGTCACATCCTTTTTACTACTATATAGTATAGTAATATAATAATAATTTTGTACTTTTATTGTTGGTTTCCTCTTTTTTGATCATTTGTAATGATGATAAAAAGACATGCAAATAAGTTCAAACATCAATTCGATATCTGCTATTTCCTGAATATTATGAAATTCAAGAGGGCTGCCCCATGATGATGTCATAATATGCAAATTAGATCAACTTTTGGTCATGCCCAACATTTTTATAATTTACAGTAGATCTCTATCTTTAACTCGTTTCAAGCCACAAGCTCTTGAAATCTTGATGCCAAAATCCAGCATTTTTTCCCCCAAAAACCTGGCGCCTAAAGGGTTAATAAAAACTGTGAAATGCAACTCAGAATGTGATGCAAACCTGCAATAACTAAATATTAAATAACACAAATATCCTTTATCATGTATTTAATCCCATTTTATTAACCTGCTGATCTTCGATGTTCCAATTCAACCATAATAATAAGCAAAAGTTACTTTATATAAACATTTGTGCTTATTTTTTTATTGCTGGAGCGTGTTGAACTTTATTCTTCGGAGACGTAAATTTACTTTCTCTTCACTTTTGGTGTGAAATGACAAAAAAAAACTTTTTTATATTAAAAACAAGCCATGCCCAGATACTCAAAAGTAACGTAACGCACTATTTTCCATTAAAAGTAACTAAGTAACTTTTTTAGGGAGTAACTCAATATTGTTATGCATTACTTTTAAAAGTATCTTTCCCCGACACTGACGATTGTAATAATTAGATTTATGTGGCAGTACCTCAGATTCTAATTATTTTATTGCAAATGCATGATCCTCTTTTGATATTGTAATATAGTGGTACTGTAATATACGCTCTTAAAAATAAAGGTGCTTAACAGGTTCTTCGCAATGATGCCATAGAAGAACCATTTTCAGTTCCACAAAGAACCATTCGGTCAAAGAACATCTCTTTCTGACCTGTTTATAATCTGAAGAACCTTCTTTCACCACAAAGAAGCTTTTGTGAAACAGAAACAAGGTGCTTCAGATGTTAAAGGTTCGTTATGGAGCCGTTTTGGACAGAAAGGTTGTTCTGTGGCATCGCTGTGAAGCACCTTTATTTTTAAGAGTGTAGTGCTAACATGATGTAGAAACTTTTTGCAATTTATTATATATTAGAGGTGGGCATAGATTAATTTTTTTAATCTAGATTAATCTAGATTAACCTTGAATTAATCTAGATTAATCTAGATTACAAAATGGCTCATTTGCATTCTGCCGAAGGCATTCAGAATATGTGTGCTACCCAAATAATGACTAAAAGTAAGTCTTTGAGAACGGGTATCTCAAGCCAGGTGGCGCATTAGACCAGGGCTCATCTCCTGTTTCCAAAATGCATCACAAACTTGAAGGAATCTCTTCCCGTCCCAATCCCACGAAAAAACTGGGGAAAATCCCGTTCCACTCCCGGAAGAATGAACTCCCATTCCCTCCCACTCCCGTGTTGTGTTGTTGTTGTATTTTTTTTGCCGATAACTGTCAATTACAGTAAAATTATAGTACAGATCACAGCGTGCCCACCTTATTAGTTGAATAAAAACCCAAAATGTCGTTTTTTGTTATTATATTGAACTGAAAGCCATCTTATTATGCACAGTGTTGCACAGATTAAATTTCATGTAAATCATCCATGCTAACACAACGTCTTCTATTTTTTTTTTTTACATTTCACTCTCTATAGATATATTTTCTATGTACTGTATTTTTAGATATATTCGAGTTTCGAAGTTTCTCGCTCAAGATCACATGAGACCTAAAGCGCATCCTGTTTGCTTAAAAGCGCAACGTTTCGTTGTTATTCTGAGTGCACACAAATAAACGTACTCTTTACAGATTCGAAAGATGTATAGGCTACTTTTATCTGTATGACCAAAAATGACGGAGATTTTAAGAGCAGTGAGCGCACCGGAGCCTGTCCTGCAGCAAACGCGCTTCCACAACAAACACTTCAATAGCGCACATTTCTCTAGGTTAACATCATATTGAGCGGCATGTAAAGTTGCTACTACATACATCTTTCAGATGAAAAGCCATATTTGAGTTGATGAATGATAGGTGAGCGTTTTGATGTCGAACTGCCCGATTGTATTACCACACAGACCAGCCGTTAACAATCTGTCCATCACGGACTGCGAGCCTCTAGTTCGAAGACTCGTTCTCGCCCCCTACAGTGCAATTCGGCTAGGTATACATCCGTGCTAAAAATCAGGGTGAAAAGTCAGAATCATAGCTTCGTAGCATAGACCCAGCTCCCAACCCAACTTTGAGAATAGATTAACGCGATCCAATTTTTTTTTTAATCGCCGATAAGAGTCTCACGTTAACGCAGAATCACGTTTAACGCCGATAACGCCCACCACTAATATATATATATAATATATATATAATATATATATAATATAACAGACACATGCATGCATACATTTATATATATATATATAAATTTTTTTAATGCAAATGAAGAATCTCTTTCGATTCTGATTTAAACTGATGTATTGATTTCTTTATTATTTTTTTATATTGCATGATTACATGCAGAACGACATACATATAAATATAAAATGATGTGCTAAATGTAATGTGTAAAATATTTATTTATTGATTTATTTGTAATTCTCTTTTGAGAGAGAGAGTTAAATGCATTTAAATGCTATAAAAATAATGTCACAAAAACATTTTCATGATGCAGAATATATTTTTGTATTTGATTAGACATATTTTTGTCATCTTTGTGTCCGAACCGCTCTCTTATTGTTCTGTTGCTCACATTGAATCACGATTTAAACTCATAATCACAATATAAACTCAGAATCGTACGATATAAACTCAGAATCGTACGATATAAACTCAGATATAAACTCGCGATATAAATGAATCTCAATATAAACTCAGATATAAACTCAGAATCGTACGATATAAACTCAGAATCGTACGATATAAACTCAGAATCGTAATCGTACGATATAAACTCAGAATCGTACGATATAAACTCAGAATCGTACGATATAAACTCAGAATCGTACGATATAAACTCAGAATCGTACGATATAAACTCAGAATCGTACGATATAAACTCAGAATCGTACGATATAAACTCGAAACGTACGATATAAACTCAGAATCACGATATAAAATCAATATAAACTCAGAACTCACGATATAAAATCATAATCACGATATAAACTCAGATATAAACTCAATCGCAGAATCGCGATATAAACTCAGAATCAATATAAACGAATCTCAATATAAACTCATAATCATATAAACTCAATATAATCACGATATAAACTCAGAATCAGACGATATAAACTCAGAATCAGAATCACGATATAAACTCAGAATCGTACGATATAAACTCATAATCGTACGATATAAACTCAGAATCGTACGATATAAACTCAGAATCGTACGATATAAACTCAGAATCGTACGATATAAACTCAGAATCGTACGATATAAACTCAGAATCACGATATAAACTCAGAATCGCGATATAAACTCAGAATCAATATAAAACTCAGAATCACGATATAAACTCAGAATCACGATATAAACTCAGAATCGCGATATAAACTCAGAATCGCGATATAAACTCAGAATCGCGATATAAACTCAGAATCGCGATATA
>JAPDDN010000369.1:37500-62500 GCA_027422405.1 Ptychobarbus kaznakovi | reverse complement strand
CAGACTCCTCACACAATCCCATAATCCTCTCTGATCACAGCAGGAAACAGATCGATCATCATCTGCAGGCCTTTGATTGGCTGATGTGAGTTTGATGTGATGTGAAAGGAAACACTTCCATCTAGTGGCCAAACACACTCACTGCACCATCAAATAAATACACCTGCAGAATAAAAACATTCTTAACCTGTATAGAAAATATTTCCATTACTATTTTTATTAAAACAAAATAAGTTAGATGAGAATGCTTGCTTTATCGACAAATAAATACACAGTGTTTTTTTAACATAATATTATTAATTGTTTATTTATTTATTAATATCCGATGTCTTTCTCTGAAGCGTGTTTTCTCTGCTCCTGTCAGGAACGGCGGCGGTCGCAGCGGGACGTTTTGTGCCATCAGTATCGTGAGTGAAATGCTGCGGCATCAGCGCTCGGTCGACGTGTTTCACGCCGTCAAAACCCTGCGCAACAACAAGCCCAACATGGTGGACCTGCTGGTACTGACCACACAGTTTAACATCTGACCCAAACAAAAACATTATACACGTTATATAGACATCTAAAACAAGAGAAAATAACAAAACTGACCTAACCACACAACAACATTAATTACATTTTTAATAAGTAATGTAATGCACAAAGCTAAAATAAAAATGTATAAAAACTATATAGACTATAAAAACGAATTTGAATATTTTTTTTTTTTATTAATTACAAAAACACACAAACTAACATTTAAATTAAATTTGATGTACCAAAATAACTCAAACTGAAATAAAAACTATAATTCTAAAAAATACAAAATATGTAGAAATATTATAGAAACTATATAGAAATAGAAAAAACTAGAACAAATTATAAAAAATTACAAAAGCAAAATTATTACAATTTTAAATTAATAAATTTATGTACCAAAACAAAACTAAAATTGAAATAAAAATGTTTAAAACTATATAAATAAAAAAAATTTTGAAAAATTTGACAAAAATAAATTAAACAATTTTAAATTAATATATGTACCAAAACAAAACAAAAATTGAAATAAAAATGTATAAAACTACATAGACATTAAAAAATTTAAAGAAAAATTCATAAAAATGACAAAAACACACACAAAATAATATTTAAATTAAAGTTGATGTACCAAAATAACTCCAACTGAAATAAAAACTATAATTCTAAAAAAAATTAAATTATATAGAAATATTATAGAAAATATATAGAAATAAAAAAATTATAAAAATGACTAAAGCTAAATTAATACAATTTTAACTAAATAACTTGATGTACCAAAACAAAACTAAAACTGAAATAAAAATGTATAAAAACTATATAACATTAAAAAAGATTTGTAATAAAAAATTATAAAAATGACAAAAACACACACAAAATAAAAATGCTATTAAAGTTGATGTACCAAAATAACTATAACTGAAGTAAAAACTATAATTCTAAATAATATAAATAAGAATAAAACCAATATAAAAATATTATAGAAAACATATAGAAATAGAAAAAACTATAAAAAGAACTATAAAATAATAAAAATGACAAAAGCTAAATTAATACAGTTTTAAATAAACTTGATGTACCAAAACTAAAATAAAATAAAAAAAAATAAATAAATAAATAACTATATAGACATATTAAAAATTAATAAAATAAAAAAATAATACAAATGATAAAACACACACAAAATAACATTTTAATTAAAGTTGATGTACCAAAATAACTATAACTAAAGTAAATGAGATATATGTGTATGTGGTATAATGAGATGAGTTCTGATGATGATCTTCTGTGTCTTTCTGCAGGATCAGTACAAGTTCTGCTATGAAGTGGCGTTGGAGTATCTGAACTCAGGCTAATGGACGGACGCTCCACGTGTGTGTGTGTGTGTGTGTGTGTGTGTGTGTGGTGTGTTGTGTGTGTGTGTGTGTGTGTGTGTGTGTGTGTGTGTGTGTGTGTGTGTGTGTGTGTGTGTGTGTGTGTGTGGTGTGTGGTGTGTGCGTCTGCGTCGTCCGTCCTGTGTCCGTCCGTGCGTGTGTCTGCGCGTGCGTGTGTGTGTGTGTGTACAGTCAGTCTTTAACAGTCTTTTCAACCGAAGGAATTCACTGCATTTCTATCGAACACAGATTTGCACGACGCAGCAGATCCTCATGAATATTATAATGAGCCTCATTTGTATATTAATGAGGCGAGTCTGCTGTGATTGGCTGAAACGCTCCTGCTGTATAAACCCGATTGCTTGTTAAATGAGACTCGAGTGTGTTTTGGTGTAAATTGTGTAAAATATGAAATCTCATAAGATTCAGAGATCATGGTCATCATCATCGATCCAAAGCTCGTCACGCATCTGCTCCTTTGCTTTTATTGTGTTTTGAATATTGTTTGTTTATACTGTAAATATTGGAGGTGTGCTGTGATATTTATTCTGGACAATCATCTTGTACTGGTTCTTGAGTTCATATTGTACATGATCAAATATACTGTATGGATCAACAAACGTCTGCCTGCTCATAACTCACTATATTATATCTATTTATCACTCCGAGTTATTTTTAGATCATGAAATTGTTTAACTGTCCTTGCAAAATATTGCTTAATATCCATGTGGAAAATTTCACACAGGTTTATAAAGTGAAATCACGTCAAGTCTGTGTTTAATGCATTAAAAAGTTATTCATAATGTTGTAATGCATTGTATATTTACATAAATAACTGTAAATGCTTTGGAATATTTGAAGGTTTGTTTTTGTCGGGTGTTTTAATGCATTATACTTTCTAAAGGTGTAACTAATGATTAATTAAGCATTATAATGCATGATAACTAGTTGTAATTATTCATGAGATCATTCAATGCATTATAAGGCATAATTAAAAACACTTTTATAATGCATTTTACATATGGCTATAGGTACAGTTTAATTATGAATTAATAAAAAAATATACATGCATTTATATCAAAAATTACATTAAGGTCCCGTTGCACAACGTCAAGTAATATGATAAAGTAAAACACAACTGTTCAATACTTCAGATGCAAGATTATGAAAAATTATTTCTGGCAAAATGTATTAAAATTAAGCTAATTTATTCTTAATACAAGAACAAATATTTTCATGTGGGGTCAGTAAAAATTACCGTGTTTTCCTTTTTAATTAAAAAAAATAATTTAAATTGTGTTCTATTTATGTATTATTATTTTAATATATCTTGATTTAACAATGTTTAGATATTTGTACTGGAAAACCAGACATAAAAAATTCATAATTATGCGTATTACTTTTAATGTAAAGTAATGCGTTACAATATTGCGTTACTCCCTAAAAAAGTAACTAATTACGATACTTAGTTACTTTTTATGTAAAGTAATGCGTTACAATATTGCGTTACTCCCTAAAAGAGTAACTAATTACGATACTGTTACGATCTCTTCTGAGTCGCAACAAAATAAGGGAGACACCACATGCCACGGACAATTAATAAGCTAGTTTATTCATTGGTGTAAGTCAGGACAACATTAAAGATCAGTATAAGTGATCATCCGTGCGTCTGCCGTATGTGCGAATGTGTAGCATTGACAAAAGACAACAGTCCAATAATTCTCAACGGAGTGGATCAAAAGGCGGCGATGATCTCCCCTATCCCTCACATTGAGTTCTTCGATAGCCTCTTACATGAGACCCCTACGGAAAGCTCAAACAAAACCAACCCAGTCTCTGCAAAGTCAGCCACCCCCCCCCCCCCCTGCACCCATCTCTGTCCCAGTCTTTTAGAGCTCATGATTACATTCAGGTGTGCAACCACTCCCTCAGCCAATACCTGCAACTCAGAAATACGGGTTAATCACTGAAACCGTCACACACCCCCCTTTAAAAGAGATCCGTTACAAACAGATCAAAAAGAAAAATCCCAGCACCATAACTTAGAAATCACATTTCGATACACATTATTATACCACCTCTGATCACAGTACAACCATGATTTTCACATTCTTTCCATTCTCCCACACTGCCCCTCCTTGCCACCAGCAATCTGGATCCTGAAAGCAAATTAAGGCGACAAGAGAGCACAGAAAAACAAAAAACCGTTGTACTTATTGACAGATCAGGAACACGGGACAACGCATCTGCCACAACGTTATCCGACTTATGTGTTACAATTAGATTGTAGGGCTGTAAAAGAGATCCAAGCATTAGCGTTGACTCGGCGACTTAAAGAATGCAGGAATGTTAGAGGATTTGATCAGAAAACACCTCAATGGGCACTCCCATAAAAAAGAACTGAAGTGCCCAAATTAAAGATAAGCCTCTTTCTCGATCACGAGTATTTTTCTGATAAAGTTAAACTTATGAGAAAAGAAATTTGAATAGTCCAACCATTCTCCCCGGTCTGTAACAAGACAGCTCCTGCACCAACCTACTGGCATCCGCCTGTAGTTTATGGCATATCCAGCCTCGGGGCATAAAACAGGAGCAGTGTCAATAATAATTTAACATTTTCAAAAGCTCTCTGACAATTTTCGCTCCAGTCAAATTTCACTGAGCTCTTAAAAGTCAGTCAGCGGAGAAAACGGTTGAAAAATTTGCACAGAAACCCCGGTTACGACCATCCCCAAAAAGCGCTTAGTTACTTTTGCTGAATGGAACCTTGGCCTTTTAGCCAATATTGCGAAAGTATGCGTTACTAATTACGTGCGTTACTTAGTTACTTTTTATGGTAAACGTAATTACGATACTTAGTTATGCAATATTGCGTTACCCCTAAAAAAGTTACTAAGTTACTACTTAGTTACTCTTTTACGAGTAAGTAATGCGTTACAATATTGCGTTACTCCCTGCGTAACTAATTACGTTAGATAGGAAAGTAATGCGTTACGTTACTTTTGCGTTGCTACGCGTTACTTTTTAAATATGAGCAGGACTTGATTGTTTGTTTTTAATACAAGAAGTTATATTTATAGCAAATATAAAAGCCACACACTAAATAGTGTAATGAATAAACCTCAGACTGAAGGACGAGTAATTCACGTCTGTACAGAAGAACACAGGAGAAGTTCAACACTCTTCAGCAATTAAAAACAACGAAGCACAATTGTTAATGTAAAGTAATTTTTGCTTATTAGTATGGTTGAACTGGATCATAAAGGTCAGCAGCAAACACATCAGTTAATAAAGTGAGATTAGATATATTTGTGTTGTTTAACATATTTAATTATTGCAGGTTTGCATCATATTCTGAGTTTGCATTTCACTGTTTTAATTCCTTTTGATGAATACTGAGTCATCAATAAATGGAGAAAAGTAACTCAGATATTTTCTAGTAAATTAAAAAGTAATGCGTTACTTTACTAGTTACTTGAAAAGTAACTCGGGTTACTTGTAATGCGTTACACTGGTTATGATGCTTTATTGTCCTGACTGTCAGACAGTGATCAGCATCTCATTAAAGAACTAAACCCATCCAGGTTTAGTTTGAGTAAATGTTCTTCGTTCAGAACGACCTGCTCAAAATGTTACATAAAAACGTTACAGGAATGTGTTGTTTCTGGAAGGTTTCTGTCGGATGTTCGTCTAAAGGTTTTTTTAATGTTATTAGTGTCAGAGAATATTCAAAAGTAACGTTCCTGTTATTTTTGTAACGTGGTATTAATGGGATATTTATGGAAGCCCGTTTCCGACGTTTACGGAGTAACATATAAAAAAGGTAATTGTGACTTTTTTATCGCAATTGTGAGTTTTCATCGCACAATTCTGAGAAATAAATATAATTACTATATAAATATAATATAAACTCGCAAAAAAAGTTAGAATTGTGAGCATTTTTTTTTTTCGGGAATTCTGACCTTTTTTATCACAATTGTGACTTTATATCTCGCAATTCTTACTTTTTTCTTGTAGAGTTTTGCGATTATATCTCACAATTCTGACTTTTTTCTCGTAATTGCGAGTTTATATCTCACAATTCTGACTTTTTTCTCGTAATTACGAGTTTATATCACAATTCTGACTTTTTTCTCGTAATTGCGAGTTTATATCTCACAATTCTGACTTTTTTCTCGTAATTGCGAGTTTATATCTCACAATTCTGACTTTTTTCTTGTTTTTGCGACTTTATATCACGCAATTCTGACTTTTTTCTCGCAATTGCGACTTTATATCTCGCAATTCTGACTTTTTTCTTGTAATTGCAACTTTATCACGCAATTCTGACTTTTTTCTTGCAATTGCAACTTTATATCACGCCTTTGACTTTTTAATCAGAGAGTTGACCTCGGTTTAAATCGTTAGACGGTGCTTTAACTCATTAGGACCCCCCCCCCCCCCCCTGCTGACCTCATAACACCTCTTCCAGCAGCAACCTTTCACCGAGTCTCCATCCTTGACCAGCTCAACCCTGCTTAGCATCAGTGTGAACCGGTCTTGGCTGCAGGTTATATTTCACAATTTTGATTTTTTTCTCGCAATTGTGACTTTATATCTCGCAATTCTGACTTTTTCTCGCAATTGTGACTTTATATCTCGCAATTCTGACTTTTTCTTGCAATTGCAACTTTGTCGCATATTCTAATTTCTTTCTTGCAATTGCAACTTTATAAATCGCAATTCTGAGAAGAAAAAAAATCAGAATTATGAGATTAAAAAGTTGCAATAACCTTTTACATTTTTGTCCATAAAATATTCCCTTCACATAGTGTTTTTAAAACTAAAAAAAAAATGATATTTTGAATGTTCGGAGAACATAAGGTTTTCATAAACAGGTGTGTGTTAGCTGGGTTACCCGGATGAGATGAGTTTGTTCAGTGACGATCACCTGTGAAACACTAATCATAATACAGCTGCTGTCAGATTGTGTTATTGCCGATGATAAATGTCACCAGTTGATTCAGAGATATTATTCTCAGATGGACTAGATCAAAAACACCATCTAATGATTCTCTCTTCTCACGTGGATCAGCAAAGACACATGTGGTATCTGATCATGTGAAGTGTTTATGAAGCTTCTAGTAAAGAGATTTTGAGATGAATCATGTGTTTGATGAAGGACAAAACTGACATCTGCAATACTGGAGATCCAATCATGACTGAGACGACACGTGTGTGAGTCAATCGATATCTTACTGCTTATTACACACAAAAGATCTAGTGTTAAACATGAAGACTGCTTCGTCAGATTGTTAAAGGTTCATCGATGTGTTTTATGTTCAGTCAAGAACCCTCTTCTTATCAAGATGCATGTGGTTCTTTGGAAAATAAACATGTTACATCTGATTCTGGATCAGTGTGAGAAGAGTGTTTAAATGAGTTTAGAGGTTTGACTCTTCCACAGACTTCATGGAGATAATGAGCTCATTAACCTTATATCTGATACACAAATTCCTCTAAATGATCGATCTACTCATCTCTGATTAATAGTTTAGAGTTTTTATCCAGTTAAAGCTCTCGTAGTGTAATTATGACTGATTTTGATCAAGATGTAAGATCATATCTCCAGATGAACACTTACTGAAGCAGCTCAGCTTTACTTGATTCTCCATCAATCATGTTTTAGTCTCAAATCTGATCCTCAGGATCTTTTGTTCCTCGGCAGAGGAACGAACTTCATCTCACATCTTCTGAGGAGCCTTTATTTCTTCATCTGCATCATATGTTTGGATCAATATCTTACTGAGACATATTACTGGAGATATAGAGCGATATTTAGATCATTTTATGTCTCTACTGCTACAAACATCTCATCATAGAAATATCAGCATCTGCACCAAATGCATATTTTTGCTCAATTTGCTCAATTTTCCTCCATATTCTCAGACTACATGAGCCATAAAAGCCTAATGCATCAAATATGATCAAACACATATGCACATTTTTTTGATGTTATATATATATATTATTAAGTTAGTGGCATAAATGATTCTCAGCAGGTAATAAAGTAGTTTATGCATTCAATCAATAATTAATTTCACCACTGCATTCACATTCAGAGATGCAGACAGCGCTGTATGAGTTATTATATTAATACAGCTTTATTAATTATATCTCATAACCAGTGCTGAAGCGCCACTAGATGGAGACACACATGCTCAATGAGCTCCTTTTCATATTTACATGCATTCAAACTCTGACTTGCACGTAAGAAATGCAAGCAATCTTCTGTTTATGTCCATTAGTTCCTCGTTAGTTGGTGCTCATAATTGTTTAACAAGCTTGCATGACATTAATGGTTTTGCTTTTCTGATTCATGCATTTGCTCTGAATTCTCCAGCACTGCTAGTTAAGGCACGGTTAGTTAGTTGTTGTTCAAACACACATTATAGCTCGTTTTGTTCATTAAGGTGGACTGTAATGAGGGAAGCGAGTGTGAGTTTGTAATCAGAGCTTGAGTTTGACGTTCCTCAGGGTTAGCACTCGTTAAATATAACCCACATCACCGGCCGAGCCAAAACCGGCCCTCGGTGACACACGAGTCGGCCTCAGTGGACTTTATTCTCCCAGTTTTGGGAAATTCGTGGCACTTAGAAAAGATGAGATTTTCATGATTTTAAACTGAGAGAGCCCTGCTGAAAACACAATATAAATGTAATGGTTATAATGGGAATTGTATTGGTTTTAATGGAAGCTATAATGGTGTCTACTGGTATGTGATGGATTCTATTGGTGGGGTGTTAAATTCTATTGGACAAATGCCCAAAACACAATAGAAAATGTAATGATTGAATGGTTTTAATGGGAAATGTATTGGTTTTAATGGAAACTATAATGGTGTCTACTGGTATGTGATGGATTATATTGGTGGGGTGTTCAATTCTATTGGAAAAATGCCCAAAACACAATAGAAAATGTAATGATGTAATGGTTATAATGGGAATTGTATTGGTTTTAATGGAAACTATAATGGTGTCTACTGGTATGTGATGGATTCTATTGGTGGGGTGTTAAATTCTATTGGAAAAATGCCCAAAACACAATAGAAAATGTAATGATTTAATGGTTATAATGGGAATTGTATTGGTTTTAATGGAACCTATAATGGTGTCTACTGGTATGTGATGGATTCTATTGGTGGGGTGTTAAATTCTATTTGACAAATGCCCAAAACACAATAGAAAATGTAATGATTGAATGGTTTTAATGGGAAATGTATTGGTTTTAATGGAAACTATAATGGTGTCTACTGGTATGTGATGGATTATATTGGTGGGGTGTTCAATTCTATTGGAAAAATGCCCAAAACACAATAGAAAATGTAATGGTTATAATGGGAATTGTATTGGTTTTAATGGAAACTATAATGGTGTCTACTGGTATGTGATGGATTATATTGGTGGGGTGTTCAATTCTATTGGAAAAATGCCCAAAACTCAATAGAAAATGTAATGGGTTTAATGGGAATTGTATTGGTTTTAATGGAAGCTATAATGGGTATAATTGGATTCTATTGGTGGGTGTTAAATGTGTTCTATTGGAAAATGTGATGGCCCAAACACAATAGAAAATGTAATGATTTAATGGTTATAATGTTGGGAATTGTATTGGTTTTAATGGAAACTATAATGGTGTCTACTGGTATGTGATGGCTATTGGTGGGATGTTAAATTCTATTGGAAAAATGCCCAAAACACACCTCAAAAATACATTTTGTAATGGTTTTATTTGAAAAAGCTAATGGTTTATAATGGCACTTTAATGGAAACCATTATAATTTCTATTGGGTTTCTATTGCTACTTTCTAACTTTGTTTTTACCCTAAATATAATATTACCTCAAAGTCTGGACCTCGCTGAGCAAAATTGGGGCGAGTTAGAAAATAAACTGGACAGATTTATTATACTTTATCTTGAGATAACATTAATGTTGAAGCTCTTTGTTATATATGACCCTGGAGCACAAAAGCAGTCATAAGCAGCACAGCTATATTTGTAGCAATAGCCAACAATATATTGTATGGGTCAAAATGATACATTTTTCTGTTATGCCAAAAATCATTAGGATATTAAGATCATGTTCCATGAAGATATTTTGTACCGTAAATATATCAAAACTTAATTTTTGATCAGTAATATGCATTGCTAAGCACAAATTTAAAGGTGATTTTCTCAATATTTTGATGTTTTTTCACCCTCAGATTCCAGATTTTCAAATATTGTCCAAACATAACAAACCACACATCAATGAAAATATCCTTTATTCAGCTTTCAGATGATGCATAAATCTCAATTTTGAAAAATATGACTGGTTTTGTGCTCCAGGGTCACATATATTGACACTACGCCTCAGAGATATGCTGCTGTATAACATATCAAATATTAAAGTTCAAAGTGGATATTAGTTATGCTCAGAGCAACCGTCTGAATGTTTCATAAACATCATTCAATGCAAAAAATAATAAGTTCTAATAACTTTGTCCATCCGTGTAGATTCATGTCATGTTTGTTCATGTAGCGCTTTATATAACATTGATTGATCCGAAGCTGCTTCACATTAATACAGTTTAAAATCATGTTGTAAAATTAATTTTAAATAAATAGTAAGGCAGTAGAGGACAACAGTGTCATTACTCATATGGCAAATAATAATAATGCTAATAATTTGTTCATATATATTTTTTATCGATTTCACAATATACAAAAAAGCCAAAATAAAAATATATTTGCTAAAATTTTTCACAAATATATTTAGGCTACATAATAGATGTTTTATAGGCATATTTTTTTAAATTAATTAAGTCTCATGCAAGATTGCAAACGTATTTTCTTGCACCTAACATACATTTTCCATTTTATTATAAAGATTTAAACTCAATATAAACTAGTCAACATATGAAATAGATCGAAATCTTTCATAAAAGTTGTCCTAAAATCTAAAATCAAAATGCGGACAATTTTGATTAACTTTTATTGGAAAGCTGACTACTGTATTTAACATTTTAGAAATATATTTCATTGTGCTGCACGGTTTATATTTAGCATTGTACATTTAAAACATATATTTGCGAAAAAATGAATTACAATTGACATACGCCACATATTATAGTTAGCTGTTATACGTTTAATCGTTTACATGAGGTACATTTTAATCTCCGTATTGCCTAAATCTCATTATAATTGCGTGCAAACGTAGTCAATGTTTTTAAATCGCGTAATTTTGAAATGTAATGTATTTCCGCGCATGCGCAGTGGCGCGAGGGGAGGGAGGTAAACAAGATGGCGACAGCCTTGAAGCAGCAGCAGCTGTGAAGAACAGATGCGAGAAAATAAACGAACGAAGAGCAGAAACGCGAGTGTCCGTTCGTCGTTGATGATCACAGCCTCAGGTCGGTGAGTTTGTCGAGTTTATTCTCCGTCAGAGATGAGTGTTAGCCGCAGCTAACCGCCGCCGATCAAACGCGCTCGTTACGTCGACACAAACAGCCGTTTAGCGCACAAACTCTCTCACAAACACGTCAAAACACACTCTTATGAGCTCCTGGCGATGTTTGAGGGTTTGTGTGGAGCTGTGGGCTTGGATCGATTATCTGCATCACACGATCGATCGATCGATTATCAAATATCTCCTTCATTTCTCCTCATATTATTGCTGTCTGAGTCTGTATTGTGTGTTTATCTGCTTTGGTTTAATATCATCACCCCATCAACACATTACTGAGGTAAACTGTGGTACTTTATGGTGCTTTACCATACTGTTTACATGCCGATGCTACGGTAAGGGAGCGTGTCTAACGTAACTGTCAGTGTCATTAATATGTGACTATGGAGCGTCTTAAGGGTCATTTTTGGGAAATTGAGTTTTATACATCAGCTGAATAAATAAAACTTCCATTGATGTATGGTTTGTTATGATAGGATAATATTTGAAAATCTGGAATTGAGGGTGCAAAATAATCTAAATATTGAGAAAATCATCTTTAAAGTTGTTCTTAGCAATGCATATTACTAATCAATAAATACGTTTTGATATATTTGTGGTAGGAAATCTACTAAATATCATCATGGAACATGATCTTAATATCCTAATGATTTTTGGCATAAAATATAAGTGTATAATTTTGACCCATACGATGTATTATAAATATACCTGTGCTGCTTATGACTGCTTTTGTGCTCCATGGACCCACATAATTAATATGTTTGTCAGAGAATGTGCTTTTAAGATGGATAATTCCCTCAGTATTTATTAAATGAGTAACTAGAATAGAATCAAAGCTGTATTAACTATTATATCTTATATTCCCTCACACTCATCCATTCAATGCAGTGCTGTCAAACTAGGGATGCAACGATACCATTTTTTCAGATACGATACCGATACAATCCGATACCAGCACAGGTTTTTTTTATCAATGTAGCTTATAATTTCTCTACTTCTGTGTTGACCCGATCATCACTCTTCTGTGTGTGCATCATCACCAGCAGTGAAATTTGTTCTCTGCATTTAACCCATCCAAGTGCACACACACACACCGTGAACACACACCAGTAGTGAACACACACACACACATGAACACACACAGTAGTGAACACACACACACACACACAGTAGTGAACACACACACACACCGTGCACACACACAGTAGTGAACACACACACAGTAGTGCACACACACAGTAGTACACACACACACACACACCGTGCACACACACACACAGTAGTGAACACACACACACACACCGTGCACACACACAGTAGTGAACACACACACACACACACACAGTAGTGAACACACACACACACACAGTAGTGCACACACACACACACACACACACACACACAGTAGTGAACACACACACACACACACACACACACTCACACTCTCTGCACACACACACACACACACACACACACACTCTCTCTCTCTCTAACACACACACACACATGGAGCAGTGGGCAGTCCGGGAGCAGTCGGGGGGGATCGGTGCCTTGCTCAAGGGTCTCACCTCAGTCGTGGACAATTCCTGCTGGAGCCGAGATTCGAACCCACAACCTTGGGTTACAAGTCCGACGCTCTATCCTTTAGAGCCACGACTGCTCTAATGGATAGAGCGTTATGTGTTATAATGTTATGTGTATGGACTCTTGCTCTTGTTCCACATTAGCTTCCTGTTCACTAATTCTTGCCTCTCACAAAAGCCACAATTCTTCTAAGAAGACAGTAAAGGCTTGTGTCATGCTTGAGCTGTAGTTCGGATCAAAGGTGGAAGTTAAGTTGCACAATGTTTAAGTTTTTTTTTTATACTATTATTTTGATTTAGGTCTTGGTTTAAGGTTTTACTATGTTTACCTTATTTGTACCTTACTTTATTTGTATTTGCATTTATGTAATATGGCAATTAAATGCACTAAATGGGTTTAGTTTTCAGTTATTAATATATGCTATACATTTTTCTAAAAAGGAAACAAATTACTTATTCATTTTAAGAGACTTGTCTTATTATCTCTTGTATATTTAGGATTAAGAAAAAGTAGTTCTTATCCGATTACTTGATTAATCGATGGAGTTTTCCGTAGAATACTCGATTACTAAAATATTCGATAGCTACAGCCCTACTTGAAATATAATGCACGAACACTTTATGGTGCTTTATGATGTTAATGTGGCTTTCGTGGGGCTTAACAACAACACAGAATAGTATACGCACAACATTGGATTTGGATCGGTCTCGTCTGACTGGTACCCGATCCGCAGAAAATGACCGGATCGGAGCCGATACCGATCCAGAGTATCGGATCGGAGCCGATACCGATCCAGAGTATCGGATCGGAGCCGATACCGATCCAGAGTATCGGATCGATGCATCCCTAAATAAAACATAAGGTGAGAAAAAATATTAAACATTTCATATGGCCCTAAACATACAATTTTTAATAAATGAATGTTACATTTTGTAAGTTAGACATGTTTTTTTTATTTAATACAATTTTATTTTGACCATTAAAAAGGAGTCCAGAAAAATTAAAACGCAATCCAGAAAAATTTTAATAATTTAAAAAAAAACATAATTTAGAAAAAAATAAAACTGATTTCGTTGGGCCCTAGTATATATAAATATACAAACATGCATGTATATATTTAATAAAAATGTTTTGTATATTAACTATATTTATATATAGTATAAATTATATGTATATACATGTAAGTATTTTCAAAATATGTAGTGCATATTCACAAATATTTACACAGTACACACACACAATATGAAACAAAAACTTATTTTGGATGCGATTAATCTTTTGACAGCGCTAAACCAATATTTGACAATTAGTAATGGTTTTGAACAGATCACTCGTTAGTCGTTCTCTAAACACAGACGTACAAAAGTTTGTTCAAGATATTTAGTAAATTTCCTACATTAAAACTTAATTATTGATAAGCAATATGCATTGCTAAGAACAACTTTAAAGATGATTTTCTCAATAGTTAGTTTTTTTTTTGCACCCTCAGATTCCAGATTATCAAATATTGTCCGATCATAACAAACAAGCTCATGTATAAAATTGACTGGTTTGGTCACATATGAGCGCATGTATGAAATAACGAGGCCTGTTATGTCATGAGCAGATTGATGCTGAGGCTGTATGATTAATCTTGCGTCTTATTTCTTGCAGGTATTTTGATCTTGGTCATGGATTTCCCATAATTTCCCGTAAAGTGAAATCGGTAATCCTCACCAAAGAAGAGCATTCACGTGCTTCTGGATTCGAGGTTTGCGTGTTTCTGCAGAGATGTCCGGTGATCATCGGCTAATAAAGCCTCGGGACTAAAACGACTATTATCAAAGACTCGTTCGTTGTTTTAGGTGATTGTTCGTATCACTGAGCGACGCTGCGGTTTAACAAGCGTTTATCGGTTGTGATGTCGTTCTGCTGATTGATCCTCCTAATCTGAACTGCTTCGGATCACTGATATTCCCGTGGAGCGATCAGGAAAGAGCGCGGGATCGGCGGAGGAGAGCGCGAGGCCGGGGAAGATGAGTGTAGGTGGGGAACTCCAGCATCTGGATTACCTGACGGAGAACGAGCTGATGGGGATGGAGTCCTTCATCCACCGCATCGACTCCACCGATGTCATCTACCAGCCGCGACGCAAGCGCGCCAAGCTGATCGGGAAGTACCTGATGGGCGATCTGCTCGGGGAAGGGTCGTACGGGAAGGTCAAGGAGATGCTGGACTCGGAGACACTGTGTCGTAGAGCCGTTAAGATCCTGAAGAAGAAGAAGCTGAGGAGAATTCCCAACGGAGAGGCCAATGTCAAGAAGTAAGAGCTGCCTGCTTGATCTACCTTTGAGTTTTAACGTCAACGTGACATCAAATTAACTTGCAATGTGATTAGAATAATAGATCAATATTTATTTAAAGTCCCCCTGTAGTCAAATATTTTATCTTTGAACATTAAAAGTACATATGTAAATGTTTTTCTTGCAAAAATTGTTTTCTTGTGCTTTAAAATAGCTTGACTGTAACTTGCTTCATTAACTATACGCGGATCTATGAATATGCAAATTAGCCCCGCCTCCACTCAGTCGCACCAGCCAGCGCCGCCTGATCCACTGAACAGTAGTGAATGCAAAACAACGGCATAATGACTGATAAAACTGTTTGTGTTAGCGGACAACGACAGTGAATACTGTAACACTCGTTAAAGTTACTTACTTGACGATGTTGTGTCCTAAAATGCCTTGACGACTCGAAATACAGCCGTTTGTGATTCTTAATTCGCATACGCTTCTTGTACACTATTGCCGTGGGTTATAATGCAAGTTAAACCGTTCTAAATTCACATTAAACCACGGCTTTATGGGTTTTGCTCTAAATTATCGTTGGTTTTGTACTGGTATTGGTATATTTTTTAATGCTCAGCAATGGTGTTGATTAATGGATTGGCACTTGGTTTGTCTAAAAGCATATTAAATACACCACATAGACAAATAAACAACATAAAAACTTGATTTTCAGCACAGGGGGACTTTAAATGAATATAATTTTTTTTTTAATATTTGTATATGATATTAGTATATAATATAATTTTATTTAGGATTTGTTTTATATATTTTTTTTATGTATTAAAATCTATTCGTATTTATTATAATTTTTATTTATAAAAAAGAAAAATTGGATTAATTTATTTTATTTAAAAAGGGTTTTTTATTTAGTTTAATTTAAGAAAATAATAGTATAATTTTTTATAAGAATGTAAAAAAACAGGTATATATATTTTCAATGAGTGCTTTTAAAAAAAAAAACGTAAGTTATTTTTTGATTTACATTAAAATTATTGTTATGTTTTAATATTCTATTTTACATTTTATTTTGTGCTGTCAAACGATTAATTGCATCCAAAATAAGTTTTTGTTTACATAATATGTGTGTGTGTGTGTGTATATTTTGTATATAAATACACACACACACAGCATATATTTTGAAAATATTTACATGTATACATTTATATCATATGTAAATATATTTAATGTATATAGAAAAATTTATGTTTATACATGCATGTGAGTATTTATATACACACAGCACACACACATATATTATGTAAACAAACTTTTAATTTGGATGCAATTAATCGTTTGACTGCACTAATTTAATATACTTTCTCAGCAGATCATTTAAAGCTGGTTAACCCGTGAGAAATTCAAATCCTGCTATAGTTGTTTTCTTCTGCTTTCACTCGTAAATATTACGTCACGTGCCGGAAGTGAAATGGCTTGTGGATGTTCAGGTTGACTTTAACTTGTTTCTTGGTGTTTTTTGACACTCGCCTGTGAAATATTATCTTCATCTCCTCTTCTAGCCGTTTAATCACACAGAGCAGTTCAATTAATTAAAATAATGTGCAGTGAAGCCGCGGGCTTCTGCTTTAAATAGACGAGAGCGTTTGGAGTGACTAGTCCACGTGTGTTTGGTCTTCTGCTGGTCCTGGTTAAACTCTGTTAGAAGACTAGTCCACCTGTGTTTGGTCTTCTGCTGGTCCTGGTTAAACTCTGTTAGAAGACTAGTCCACGTGTGTTTGGTCTTCTGCTGGTCCTGGTTAAACTCTGTTAGAAGACTAGTCCACGTGTGTGGTTTGGTCTGTTAGAAGACTAGTCCACGTGTGTTTGGTGCTGGTCCTGGGTTAAACTCTGTTAGAAGACTAGTCCACGTGTGTTTGGTCTTCTGCTGGTCCTGGTTAAACTCTGTTAGAAGACTAGTCCACGTGTGTTTGGTCTTCTGCTGGTCCTGGTTAAACTCTGTTAGAAGACTAGTCCACGTGTGTTTGGTCTTCTGCTGGTCCTGGTTAAACTCTGTTAGAAGACTAGTCCACGTGTGTTTGGTCTTCTGCTGGTCCTGGTTAAACTCTGTTAGAAGACTAGTCCACGTGTGTTTGGTCTTCTGCTGGTCCTGGTTAAACTCTGTTAGAAGACTAGTCCACGGGTGTTTGGTTCTAGCTGGCTGCTGTCCTGGTTAAACTCTGTTAGAAGACTAGTCCACCTGTGTTTGGTCTTCTGCTGGTACTGGTTTTCATCATAAATGTGTTCAGGCCTAAAATAGTGATTCTGTCATAATGACAGACACGTTTAATTATGCATCAGCGATTTTATGATTCACTCATACATGTTGCTGATAGGAGCAGATGGGGTGTGTGTGTGTGTGTGTGTGTGTGTGTGTTTAATGTGTGTTTTGTTGTTCTGCAGGGAGATTCAGCTGCTGAGACGACTACAGCACAAAAACATCATCCAGCTGGTGGATGTGCTGTACAACGAAGAGAAGCAGAAAATATATCCTTCACACCTACTGCTCTGTCTGTCTGTCTGTCTGTGTCTGTCTGTGTCTGTGTTTGTCTGTGTTTGTCTGTCTGTCTGTCTGTCTGTCTCTCTGTCTGTCTCTCTGTCTGTCTGTCTGTCTCTCTGTCTGTGTGTGTCTGTCTGTCTCGTATGTGCGTGTGTGTGTGTATCTGTGTCTGTGCGTGCTGTGTGTATCTGTGTATCTGTGTCTCTGTCTGTCTGTCTGTCTGTCTGTCTGTCTGTCTGTCTGTCTGTCTGTCTCTCTGTCTGTCTGTCTGTCTGTCTGTCTGTCTGTCTGTCTCTGTGTCTGTCTCTCTGTCTCTGTCTGTCTGTGTCTGTCTGTCTGTCTGTCTGTCTGTCTGTCTGTCTGTCTGTCTGTGTCTGTCTGTCTGTCTGTCTGTCTGTCTGTCTGTCTGTCTGTCTGTCTGTCTGTCTGCGTATCTGTCTGTGCGTGTGTGTGACACAGAAATAAACATGCCGTAAATGCACTCACTCTGTTCATCCAAGATTAGGATGAGTTTGTTTCTTCGTCAGGTTTTTAGAAATGTCTGAGCAATGGATGCTCTGCAGTAAATGGGTGCCGTCAGAATAAAAACATCACAATAATACACAGCACTCCAGTCCATCAGTTAACATCTGGAGAAGACAAAACCTGAAACAAATCCAGCATTAAGATGTTTTTATTCTGATGGCACCCATTTACTGCAGAGCATATTAACAATCATCATCTTTAGGATCAAGGCAAGGCTACATTTATTTTTCCAATGTATATTTTATTTGACTTCCGCTCCATTTGAAATGAATGAAAGTGTCCGTGCTGGTTTTAGCTGTTGATGATGTTGTGCGTGAGGTCACTCTGTTCCTGGTGTGTTGGATCCTTGACCGCCGCGTCACGTATATGGTGATGGAGTACTGTGTCTGTGGCATGCAGGAGATGTTGGACGGCGTTCTTGAGAAGAGATTTCCAGTGTTTCAAGCTCACGGGTGAGACGCTCAAACACCAGCCGTCAGATAAACACACACTTCTCTCAAAACCAGTGACTGAGAGACTCTGTGCGTCACCATCGGCTTGTACAATTTCCATTATGTCTATTTTTAGCCTCTTGATTATCGGTTTTATGTTTTGTTTTTTTGTACACCGCCGCTCAAAGGTTTTGGATCAGTATGATTTTTAATAGAGTCTCTTCTGCTCATAAAGGCTGTATTTATTAAATCAAAAATACAGTAAAAATAGCAATATTGTGAAATCTTATTGCAATTTCTAATATTTGTTTCCTATTTTAATATACTCTAAAATAGAATTTATTTCTGTGACGCAGCGCTGTATTTTCAGCATCATTACTCCAGTCTCCAGTGTCACATGATCATCAGAAATCATAATAATATGCTGATTTATTATGAGTTTTGAAACTCTTCATATTGTTTTTATGGAACATGTGATACTTTGATGAATGCAAAGATAAGAAGAGCAGCATTTGTTCGAAATATAAATATTTTCTAACAATATAAGTCTTAACTATGACTTTTTATTAATTTAACACATCCCTCCTGAATAAAACTATTCATTTCTTAAAAAAATACTGACCCCAAACTTTTGAATAGCATCGTATATTGTAACACAAAATTATTTGTTTTAATAAATGCTGTTCTTTTTAACTTTGCATTGAAAAAACAATATGATGGGTTTTAAAACTCATAATAAATCAGCATATTAGAATTATTTCTGAAGATCACGTGACACTGAAGTTAGATTTAGAAACTAATAAAAAGATACAGTCTTAATTTTCAGCGTTTGAGAATGTTAGATTAAAATGCCTAAATGTGTTTCTGATAACTGAAGTGATGTAAGTGTTTTTCAGAGTTGCGTTGATTCATATCCGTACATCTGACCGTAGTTCTTAGGCAGTGCCCCCCCGAAGGTCAAGTTAATTTTATTTTCTCTGTAGTGCCAGGTCAAGAAGTCATTTAATGTTACCTTTCCTATAGACACAAATCTATAACTTGTTCATTTATTAAACAAACTATATAGCCTTATGTTATTTGTCTTATTTACACGGCGGCATGTCATTTCTGTCTCTACGTTACATAGTCGCGCTCTCTGTATCGTGCACAGCCCCGCTTCTACACACACACACACACACACACTCTCTCTCACACACACACACTCTCTCTCTCTCTCTCACACACACACACACACACACACACACACTCTCTCACACACTCTCACTCACACGCTCTCTCTCTCTCACACACACACACACTCTCTCTCTCACATGCTCTCTCACACACACACTCACATGCTCTCTCACACACACACTCACATGCTCTCTCACACACACACTCACATGCTCTCTCTCTCACACACACGCACTCTCTCTCACGCTCGCTCTCTCTCACACACACACACACGCACTCTCTCTCACACACACACGCGCTCTCTCTCTCTCTCACACACACACACTCACACACACACACACACACACTCTCTCTCACATGCTCTCTCTCACACACACACACCCACACTCTCTCTCTCCAAATTAAAATTAAATGAATTAGTCCAGACTTGTTTTCAGTTATAGCTGCAGTCCATAATTCTTTGGTTATAAGTGATCAGAAATCAATATTTGAGCAAGTACATAACCAGCCAGTGTTCATAACTACGGCCTTACTTTAGCTCGATTCACAACTTTGCTGGTGTTTCACACGTGTGTGTGTCTCTCTCAGGTACTTTTGCCAGCTTCTGGATGGTCTTCAATACTTGCACAGCCAGGGAATTGTACACAAAGATATTAAACCAGGGAATTTGCTGCTCACTACAGACGGGGCGTTGAAGATCTCAGACTTGGGCGTAGCGGAGGTGAGATGATGAATCCTGATATGTGTCCCGGGAGCATAAAAGCAGTCATAAGCAGCACAGGTATATTTGTAGCAATAGACAACAATACATTGTATGGCTCAAAATTATACTTTTTATTTTATGCCAAAAATCATTAGGATATTAAGATCATGTTCCATGAAGATATTTAGTATAACTTAGTAATATGCATGGCTAAGAACCTCATTTAGTGATTTTCTCAATATTTAGATTTTTTTGCACCCTCAGATTCCAGATTTTCTAATATTGTCCAAACCATACATCAATGGAAATATCATTTATTCAGCTTTCAGATGATGCATACATCTCAATTTCAGAAAGATGACCCTTATGACTGGTTTTGTGCTCCAGGGCCACATATAAGAAATACACTGAACAAAATTATAAACGCAACACTATTGTTTTTGCCCCCATTTTTCATGAGCAGAACTCAAAGATCGAAGACTTTTTCTATGTACACAAAAGGCCTATTTCTCTCCAATATTGTTCACAAATCTGTGTTAGTGAACGAGATAATCCATCTTCCTCACAGGTGTGGCATATCAAGATGCTGATTAGACAGCATGATTATTGCACAGGTGTGCCTTAGGCTGGACACAATACAAGGCCACTACTCTAAAATGTGCAGTTTTATCACACAGCACAATGCCACAGATGCCGCAAGTTTTGAGGGAGCGTGTAATTGGCATGCTGACTGCAGGAATGTCCACCAGAGCTGAATTGAATGTTCATTGCTCTACCATAAGCCGTCTCCAGAGAATTTGGCAGTACATCACGACCGCAGACCATGTGTAACCACACCAGCCCAGGACCTCCACATCCAGCATCTTCACCTCCAAGATCGTCTGAGACCAGACACCCGGACAGCTGCTGCAACAATCGGTTTGCATAACCAAAGAATTTTTACACAAACTGTCTCAGGGAAGATCATCTGCATGCTCGTCGTCCTCATCGGGGTCTCGACCTGACTGCAGTTCTTCGTCGTAACTGACTTGAGTGGGCAAATGCTCACATTCGATGGCGTCTGGCACTTGCTCTTCACGGATGAATCCCGGTTTTCACTGTACAGGGCAGATGGCAGACAGCGTGTATGGCGTCGAGCGGTTTGCTGATGTCAACGTTGTGGATCGAGTGGCCCATGGTGGCGGTGGGGTTAGGCGTATGTTATGGTCATTGCATTTTGGAAGCACAGAGATACCGTGACGAGATCCTGAGGCCCATTGTTGTGCCGTTCATCCACGACCATCACCTCATGTTGCAGCATGATAATGCACGGCCCCATGTTGCAAGCATCTGTACACAATTCCTGGAAGCTGAAAACATCCCAGTTCTTGCATGGCCAGCACACTCACCGGACACGTCACACATTGAGCATGTTTGGGATGCTCTGGATCGGCGTATACGACAGTGTGTTCCAGTTCCTGCCAATATCCAGCAACTTCACACAGCCACTGAAGAGGAGTGGACCAACATTACCCAGGCCACAATCAACAACCTGATCAACTCTATGTGAAGGAGATGTGTTGCACTGCGTGAGGTCAGATACTGGTCACGCCAGATACGATACTGACCAATACCCCCCCCCCCAATACAGTAAAACTGTGCATTTTAGAGTGTCCTTTTATTGTGGCCAGCCTAACTGTAGGTTCACACCGCGTGCGGCGAGAGCGTCAAAGTGGCCGGAAGTCACACGTTTTGGACAGTGAGAGCGTCGAGGAGAGTTGAAATCAGGTCAACTTTATGGTAATGAGCTATGACGCGGTTCGGCGGCAACCAATCAGAACGTAGAAGTCCTCCGCTCGAGAGGATTCCTCAGAACGCAGCCCTTCCGACCGCATTAGTTCCCAAGCATTTTAGCGCTAGATGAACGCTTTGTTTTTCAGCGGGAATGCTATTAATTTCCTCAAAACAACATAGATTTGACCAATTACATTAAGGCTACACTTCACCCAGGACAGTTTGTAATGTAGGCTGCGCACAAATGAACGTTAATGTTAATTAAAGACCAAGGCTAGTAAACGTCTCCTACAAACTGCATGTTGAAATTAATCATAAACACAAAAGCCACACCACACAAATGGCTTTTAATTGGTTTATTTTGTTAGCAAACATGCAACTATAATTGAGAAGTTTCCATCGATATATTTCTTACTTTCACATTTTAAATATTTAATGAGGTTAACCTATACTCTACTTGTGGTCAGTCTGCACAACGTGCTTGTTTGCTTTGCGGCTCCTTTAAATACAAGACAAGCATTCGATCTACGTCAGAGCGGCAACGAATCTTTCTACAGCATTGCTGGCAGGGCGAGTTTTGACGCTCTCGCCGCCTGCGGTGTGAACGCACAGTAAGACACACCTGTGCAATAATCATGCCGTCTAATCAGCATCTTGATGTGCCACACCTGTGAGGTGGATGGATTATCTGTGCTCACTAACACCGATTTAGACAGATTTGTGAACAATATTTGAGAGAAATAGGCCTTTTGTGTACATAGAACAAGTCTTAGATCTTTGAGTTCAGCTCATGAAAAATGGGGGCAAAAACAAGTGTTGCATTTATAATTTTGTTCAGTATAATAGTCAGCGTTTGTTTCGTGTCATTAGGCTTTTATGGCTCATGTAGTGTGATGTACTGAGAATATGAGGGAGGAAAAAAACCTCCTCCAACTGAGCAAAAATATGCAATTTGGTGAAATTCTGAATTTTCATCAAATCATGCATTCTTCATCATGATGGCTTTTAATGTAAATCAAATCCAGGCATAAAGAAGAAGGCTTTATAGGGTTAAAGCAGCCGAGGATCCTGTATTAAACACTCAAGCTCAGAAACATCACTGTACACCTTTTTGTGTTGATCCTCTGACCTTTGACCCCCAGGCGCTCCACCCGTTCGCGGAGGACGACACGTGTCGGACGAGTCAGGGGTCGCCGGCGTTCCAGCCCCCCGAGATCGCCAACGGCCTAGACACGTTTTCAGGGTTCAAGGTGGACATCTGGTCTGCTGGGGTCACACTGTGAGTTCCTATTGTGGAGCTGGTGGGCGGAGTCCGGCCAATAGAGACTGAGCACATTTAGGCCATGCCCACCGAGGGGGAAATTGTCTCCATTGACTTTGTATTACGAGAAGCTGCCTCCTCGTCATTTCTGGCTTATAACTAAAAACAGAACGATGCCTAAAAGCTGCTGTGTGACAAGATGCACAGCAAACGAGCTAAGCCGTCGACCCAATAATTCTAAAACACAGAAAACTTGTTGATTATATCTGTAGAAAAACACATTCTGAGTTTATTGCAAATCATGCACAGATTTCCTCGCTGTGACTTTTCTGCACAGCATCATGGGTAATGTAGTTTTCCCAGATGCTAAACACATTTTTAAAAACAAGCTGAAATAAACGCATACTATTGATTAACTAAATTCTAGATCACAACACTTTTTATAAATTATAATTAAAAGTAGTGATCGACCGATATTGATTTTTTATTACCGATACCAATTATTTGCATGTTTATGTACCCGATAACCGATATGCAGAACCGATATTTATTTACAGTTATAAAGTACATAAATAACTGAAGTCCATTCTTCACTTTGGTTTTCCCTTCTTTCAGTCGTCTTAACAACAACAAACAACTGTTGAAAATTAACATTATTTCATGTAAAATCTAATCTTAAAATTACAACAATAAAAACATGTTATTTATAAAAAGCATCATCAGCAACACTGATATTAACAATAAGTAAAAAATAATGTCTAATGTTTTCAAATGGAGAAAATAAAGGACAGAAGTCATATAAACTTCATTTTAAACTACAGTTTTAGGTTTAAACGCTGTTTAATAGACTAAAGATTGATAATAATTCACTGAATAATATTCTCTGGAATATTGAAATAAGCTATAACAAACAAAACATCCTATTTTATTGCATTTCTTAACTGTTTTATCAGAATTATTAAAATGTTTTTGTTATTCTAGATTATGAAAACTGCTGACAGCGCGGTTTATCTATTTACACAGAACTATACTCAAACTGCGATCGCTTGAGCAGATAATAAATAATTAATTTAAATAGAGATGTTTATTGGTGAAATAATAATTTTCTAATAATACATTTTTTAATAATAATAATTTTGGTAAAATGCTTAAATATTCGAAAAATATCGGTAAACCGATATATCGGCCGATCTCTAAAAAGTAGATTTCTGTATTGAGAAAATAAACATGATTTTGACTTCCAGAGCCAGCTGTTGCTCTCCATGTGAAAACCTTGCTTTCTCTCTCTGTGGAACTGAACGGAGATTGTCTGATGTCTCTCCTCACAGATACAACATAACTACGAGCCTGTACCCGT
>JAPDDN010000369.1:0-32500 GCA_027422405.1 Ptychobarbus kaznakovi | reverse complement strand
AGTTGGGGGGGGGGGCTTTTGGCTTCTCTCCTCAGGGCTAAGATATTATGTCCAAATTCAGCCCATTTCCTTAATTAAACATCCTTTCTTTATTGTGCACAGTAAGCACTGTTCTTTCATGGCTGTGCTGTAGTTCATATGTTTGACCTTTAGATGGCGCCGTGACATTTGTGTTCAGCACTGATGCTGGATCAGTCTGTGTTTGAGAACTTTATTATTACAAGATCAGTGCAAACACTCGAGAATCACACACGCGCACACACACACACTCACTCACACACACGCATACACTCACAGACACACTCACACACACGCTCTCACACACACACACTCACACGCATACACTCTCTCACACACTCTCTCACACACACTCTCACACACACTCTCACACTCAAAATATAACTAATGCACATTTCTTCAAAGCAATAAAATAACTCGGCTATCTTTGGGAAAAAAGTGCATAATGTTTAAAATACGGTTTCTAAACCGTATATAATTAATGAGTTGCTTAAACAATTAGAAACAAAACGGCATCACGGTATATATCGGTATCAATATCGGTTTTGTAAAAAAGGATTTCATAGAAATTTGGATTTCGTCTGATTTAATAAAATATTCTTAAGTAAACAATTTTTTTTGTTTGAAATTAATCGTTTAGATTAGTCGATTAATCGATAAATTAGTCGTTAGATTAATCAAAATAAAAATAGTCGTTAGTGGCAGCCCTAGTATAAAAATACTGAAAATTAAAATACCGTATTGACTCGAAAATAAGACGAGCTTGATTATAAAACAACCCCCCCACACACTTTTTCAAGACGCATCTTTTGGAAAAGGCTTTTTGAAAACCAAATATTGTGTTTTATTAAGAAACATATTATTTTCATATTGCATGTTTTTTTTCCTATTTTAATTTTTGTTTTGAAAGTATGGTAAATATGGTCAAATGTATGAACGATCACATTTAAAAAAATATGCGCTTTTTAAAATACCATAAAAATAACAGGTAGCCCTTCTGAATTACATATCAATAAGTTTATCCATACAACACGCTTTGCATTAATTCTTGTTTTATGGGTATTTGGCGCCACCTACTGTTGTGGGTGTATTATTGACACGTGAAGGACGTATTAACAAGAAAAAAACATCGTCTTGTATTCGGATAAATATGGTATTTTATTTTCAAAGTAATTAAAGCAGATTATTGGAGTACATTTGACAAGAAAATACTGTTTTACTTTTTCTGCTTTAAAATGTCATTATTATTATTTGTGATATTTACTAGCAATTTCAATAGTTTCTATGCCTTTAGTTTTAAGCGAGTGTTAGTTGCTCACTAACGCTCCCGTGGTGTGGGTTTGAACAGGGCAGGTCCCGGAGGATGATGAGATGATGATGATGATGAGGAAGAAGAGCGAGCTCCGGAGCGCACCTGTGCCGTGGCCAAACCGCGGTGTGTGAACGGGACGGAGTCGGCCGCGCTGAAGCCCAAATCCGAGCGGCGCTCCAGCTCTTCCTCCAATCCCTCCCGGAAAGGCATCTCCGCCGCCAGCAAGATCCGCAAACTCTCCACCTGCAAGCAGCAGTGACCCGCCGCACACCTGCGCTCCTCTGTACAGGTGAGACTCTCCTCACCGGATCACTGGGCTTTCTGCAGCAAATCTGCATATTATTATGATTTCTGAAGATCATGTGACACTGAAGACTGGAGTAATGATGCTGAAAATACAGCTTTGATCACGGAAATAAATATTATATAAATATTTCACAATTTTTACTGTTAAAAATAATGCAGCCTTCGTGAGCAGAAGAGATTTAAATTTACAAAAAATTATTATTCCCATCTTTTGACCAGTAGTGTATTCAGTACTGTACTTCGTGTGTGTGTGCGTGTTTTTGTGACAAATGAGGACTTGAATTTGTATAATGACATGGGTATGACAGGTATTACAAGGAGAAGGTGATTTATGAGGACATTCTCAGTGTCCCCATAATTCAAAACGCTTATAAATCATACAGAGTGAGTTTTTTGGAGGGAAAGTAGAAATGTCTCCTGTGAGGCTAAGTTTAGGTGTAGGGCAATAGCACAGTTTGTACAGTATAAACACCATTACGCCTATGGAGAGTCCCCGTAAACCATAAAAAAACAGGTGTGTGTGTGTCTGTCTGTCTGTCTCTCTCTCTGTGTGTCTATCTCTCTCTGTGTGTGTGTGCGTCTGTTCAGGGTGGGGTTCCTCTCATGCTGATGGCGCAGTGAATGCGATGACTCCATCTCCCTCCATCACATTATCTCTCTCTCTCTCTCTCTGATGGAGCAGGTGACTCAGACACTCTCTCTCTCTTCTCTCTCTCTCTCTCTCTCTCTCTGATGGAGCGGGTGTTTCTCTCTCTCTCTCTGATGGAGCGTGACTCAGATCTCTCTCTCTCTCTCTCTCTCTCTCTGATGGAGCGGGTGACTCAGACTCTCTGCGTTTGTCTCTCTCTCTCTCTCTAGATTGGATGCAGTTGGACAGAAGCCTGTCTCTCTTCATCTCTCTCTCTGCTCAGACTCTCTCTACACTGCTCTGTCTCTCTCTCTCACGACTCAGACTCTCTCTCATAAGAAAAACTCTCTCTCAAAGCTCTCTCTGAAAAATTTACAGCTATCAATCCGTGTGTGTAATTAGTGTGTCAATCATTCAGCAATTGTGATGCAGTTGGACAGAACTGTGACACTTTCAACAAAGCAAAAATTGAAATGCAATCAAATCTATTTGTAACGAGAACGTGTGTATGAAAAGAGCATGAGTGTGTGTGTGTGTGTGTGTGATGTGTGTGTGTGAGGATGGTGTGTAGAAGTGTCAAGCCTATTTGTAACCATGTGTGTTAGAGTTGTGTATGTGTGTATTATATATATATAATTTTTTTTACATTACAGTAAAATACTGTAATATTTTCATGATCATATTTAGTATCCACTCATAAATCACTGGTACATTTCTCAAACAATTACAAAGAAGCTGCAAGTAAAGCATTAAATCAAAAACCAGTCTTTCCTTGTTAAACATACTCCGTTTCTGTATTTACAGCATCAAAAACTCATTATTACAGTGTGTGTTTGACTCCTGTTCTCCTAACGAGCGTCTGCTCATTAGCGCTCTCTGTTCTCGGCAGGTTTACGTTGATTCCCAGCAGTTTTGGACCTGATGATGATCTCAAACACACGGCGCCAGGACTCGATCTGGAGCGGACTGACTTTACTCCCGAACGCTGGAGACGTTTCCCACAATCCTCCTCTGTGTCCGAGGACCACCGGTTCCTCCGGAGCACCCGACCCTGACGTTGAGTTTTAAACCTTAGTCTTTTAATTTCCAGTCATTACCTGCAGGTAAAGATGCAGACGGTTTGATGTAAAGCGTGACACGCAGTTATTATAGAGAAATATGATGCAGATGATGTTAAAACTAAACTGCATGCTGTGACGCGGACGGAGATGACGTTTGGGTTCATTTTGGTTTGTTTTTCCCATTAAATATTTTTTAAATATTATTTATATAAAACACATCCCAACTGAAGCTGAGCTCGTGGTCTTTATGCGTTTTTGGAAAGCATTTGTCAATTACGCACATTTATTTTTTTTTCGTATTTTTGACAATTAATAATATATTGAATTATTAAACAATAATTTAGTAATAGCATTTTTTTGGGTTTCCTCCAAATTCTGAGTTTGTATCAGTATTTATTTATTAAAACGGAATAAAAAAATTATTCTGACATTTTTATATTGCAAGCTTATATTTCTCAATTATGACTTTATATTTTAGAAATTTTGGAGAATTATTTTTTTTGGGGGGGGTTAAGTTTACATCTTGCAGTTGCTAGTAAGTGTAATAATTTATTCTGGTTATTATTAATATACTGAAGGATTAAACAATATCCGTGAAGCTGTTGTATTGTTATGAACCCATCACATCTTCAGATGTCGTCTGTATCTGAGCCGAACGATTATGAATCATGAGAATCATAAACCTGTCGAAGCTGATGAAGAGATGATCTTCTGCTGACGTTCTTCATCTGCTGTTTGTGTTAATGCACATATACAAGTTAATCAAGTATTTCATGACGATTAAACACATTTACCCCCAAAATTATCATCATACAGATAAATACAGACACCTTACGTTTGTAATTTGCATTATTAAAATCATCACTGAGAATAGTCCAGGTTTTCCCCAAATATTATTGTGTAAAAGCATTCATTTGATTTAAACACACATGTATGCGTCTCATGCCATTTAAACCAGTCTGTTTTCTTTCCCAATTGTTTTTGCATAAAACCAACAAAAGTATCTTTATTGCAAAGGAATTATAATTAAAACATGACACTTTAGAGCGATCTAGATGTATTCATGCAATCACCTACCAATGCTTAACGTGATCTGGATGGAATAAATTATACAAGACATGTTTATGACCCTAATAGTTGTACATTTATGTGACCCTGGAGCACAAAACCAGTCATAAGGGTTGAGTTTATGAAGTTATGCATCATATGAAAGCTGTATAGATGATATTTCCATTGATGTATGGTTTGGACAATAGTTGAAAATCTGGAATCTGAGGGTGCAAAAACATCTGAATATTGAAAAAATCACCTTTAAATGTTCTTAGCAATGCATATTACTAATCAATAATTAAGTTTTACAAAATATCTTGATCTTAATATCCTAATGATTTTTGGCATAAAAGGAATTGAGCCATACAATGTATTATTGTCTATTGCTACAAATATACCCGTGCTGCTTATGACTGTGCTCCAGGGTCACTTATATATGATATTGATCGCTGATCATCTCAACATCGATGTTTTAATATCAAGGTTGAATTGCTTCAGTATGATGAGATGAGGAACAGTGCATTGTGGCATATGTTGGATCTCTGAAAGTCTTCAGGATCTGTTTAATTAGAAGCATTCAGTGCTGATTTTAATTGAGTCTTGGCTGAAATGTGACTCGAAGCAGAGTTAGTTTGACTGCAGATATCCGTGTTTCTATGTTGAGTCTCTTGATGAGATTAAGTTATATGAGGGTTTTGTCTCGGATGGATGCGTTCACATGGTTTAAACTCTGAAGGTGCGTTCACACCAGACGCGAATGAAGCGAATAAATCGTGCTATTCGCGCGTAGTTGGACGCTTGAACATTTTGAGTTTACTCGCTTCATTCGCGTGTGAAATTCGTTTCATTCGCGCGTGAAATTAGTTTCATTTGCGCGTGAAATTCGCTACACAACAGACGTGAATTTGCGTCATGGGAGGGGCTTCTGCCAGGCAGCTCCAGTCTCGTTGCAAAATTTATTCCTGTTTTTGTAAAAGTATGAAGTAGTATCGTACAGCTCCGGGTACCCACATAAACCACGATTAATTTGTCCTCCATTGTTGTTTCGGATTTTCTGCCTCCGCTCGTAATCACGTCACTGCTAGAGCAAGCTCCTGATTGGTTAACGCGGCGCGAATATCGCCAAAGTTTTTCAACTTGCGCTATTCGCGCGAATAACGCCCCAAACGCTCAATTCGCGCCACCTCATTCGTGCGAATAGCGCCACAGGATTGTCTATCGCGTCTTTGCATCGACTTAACATGTAAATCAATCGCGCGTAACGCTTCATTCGCGTCTGGTGTGAACGTACCTTTAAGCCCGGTACACACCAAGCCTTTTTTGTTTGTCACCCGCTTAAGTTTTTTCGGTGTGTTCTGCACCGTTGGCTGAAGTTGGTCCTCGTCTGCTTTTTTCGGCCGTGTTGAATCGGCGTAGGAGCAATCGCTTCATTCTGATTGGCTGTTCAGCTGGCGAACCAGTGCGCGAGAAAGGCGCAGAGCGGACGTGTTACTTGGCCGTTGGGTGTCGAGCGTCGGCTTGGTGTGTCCGGGCAACTTTGGACCCAGACGCTACCAACGTGAACCTGCCCCGCAGTCTGCTTTCATCGCCACTAGTTCGTCGGCGTCAGCTTGGTGTGTACCGGGCTTTACTCTGGTGAAGCGTGTAATTTCTGTCACCAAACACATTTACTGAAGTGTTTGCCGATGGTCAGCGTACCAGGGCTTATACTTGACTCTTATATGTGACCCTGGAGCACAAAAGCAGCACAGGTATATTTGTAGCAATAGAAAACAATACATTGTATGAGTCAAAATTATAAATCTTTCTGTTATGCCAAAAATCATTAGGATATTAAGATCATGTTCCATGATGTAAATATAGCAAAACTTAATTTTGGATTAGTAATATGCATTGCTAAGAACAACTTTAAAGGTGATTTTCTCAATATTTAGATTTTTTTTGCACCCTCAGATTCCAGATTTTCAAATATTGTCCAATCATAACAAACCATACATCAATGGAAATATTATTTATTCAGCTTTTATAAGATGTAAAAATTGACCCTTGTGACTGTTCCATGGTCAGTTAGTTACAACACACCACTCTTTACGTTTGTATTTATTGCTAATGTTCAATTAGACGTCATGCTTCTTATTCTACTGAAGTAGAGTTATTGACATTTCTATAGACGTAATGTGTGCTGTTCTTCTTCCATAGGAACGGTGCTGGTGCTCGGCACCAATTAATTCTTACTGATTGATGAGCATGCCAACAAACAATCACGGCCAAGTCTTTCAAATTCACAGTAATGCATTCTCCATTTTGGATTGCAAAAAGAAAGTGTCTAGTGCCGTAGTGCAATGCAAAAAAACGTGGAAGCAAGGGGTGTGTGTTTGTTATTGTTAATTATAATGGCCGAGATCTAGATCTGCATCACTGTTGCTATCGAGTTCTTGTTCTTTACGTGACGAGGGCATTCGTTTCCCAGCACCAGCACCGTTACTGACATCCAAAAAAACATAAATAATAAAAAAAATAAGTTTGTACATCGGTCAGTTGGCGCTGTACCATTTCAAACATGATCCAAACTATTCTGTACAAGAACTATAACAGTAAATATATTAGCGTCCACACCAACGCACTATAACATTCTGTTTATTCTAAGCACACACTGGTTTCTCGTCTTTCGCTAGTCTGACTAGATTGGATCCAAACGTAATGTCGGACACATAAGTGAGTAAAGGCGTTTTTACCACTATTGCAATGTTTGAACCAGACCGTTTGATATATACGGAGTATTTATACGTTTTTAACCCAAATGACCCAGAGTACGTCACAGCAGCACTCCGCTGCTATTTTAATAAACGAAACCGTTAGTCGATCATATCAGTGGGCATTTACTTGCTCAAAAACAGCCTAAATTATGTTTCTTTGATGTAAAATCGCATTATAAGCGAACCTCAGAGAACATTATAAAATAATCAAAAAATGCCATCCGTGCTATTTTATAAACGAAACCTTAAAGTCAGCATTTCAGACTGATCAGCTGGAACACGCGTTTTGAATGTGATTCAAACAATATCGTTAATCTGCGTCATTGTCGTTATAGTTGTGGTGCGGACTTCGCAATCCTCTTGGAATTAGAGCGAATATTAAAACTTCATGGTTATAGCTATTGTTCTTTGTGTGAGCGGACCTTTAGGGCCAGTTTTACCAACAGCTCATGCCAGCGCAAACCGTCATTTAGCGTTAAAATAGTACTGTCGGGATTTACTAAAGACACACAGTGAAGAATTAGCGCTGAAAAGGCGTGGACACGGTTATTTTTGCGCCTGACTTTATTGCATATGTATTTGTAGGAGTTTCCCTTTCGGACGCAAAATGTACGAGAGGAGATTATTCAAATGAATCTCGCAATGCGTTTTACTAACGTTTGCGCTCGTCTAATTACTGGCTTTTGTGCCATTATTTAACTCCCCCAAAAAAGCATGTCTTAAACTATTTTGCGCTTGAAATGTCTGCAATTTGCAGAGATGAGTGCGTGGTAGAAGGATTTGTTTACCACACATAATGAATTAAAATTTAGAACACGAAAATATTGTTTGCCAAGTCATGTTATTTTTTATTTGCTTAAGGAAATAAAAGACGACTTCGAACCCTCAACTAGGAGTCACACAATACCAGGTCTATCCTTGCAACTTCTAGCATTTTTTGTCCTCTGGTTCTTTTCAACGTAGCCTACTATTGCTTCTTTATTCATGACTGCTCTGATTTGCGCTACGCTTGGTATATTGCGTTGGTCGATATGTACTGTAAATGAGATGTTGCGTCTGTGTTCTTTAATTTGTGCATTGTTAGTAAATCACCCGCAGAAATGTCCACACCCATCGGCTCTCTTTCGGAATTGTGCTCTCGCAGTAATTTGCTCTGTTTAGTAAAACTGGCCCTTATTCTTCTAGATCTGGTGAGGTGCGGCTTACGCTCACGATACACTCTTGACTCCCTCTTTGAGTCCTCAGGATAGAGTAGAGCCGATCGTCCAGTGTGGACGCCAGTTTGTCTGAGGGACTGATGTCAGTGAGAGTGTGACGCATGCAGTCCGAGTCCTGATCCGGATCAGTGGGATCCGGTGTTAGTGTGTTTGTATGTAAATGCAAATGAGAACTAAATGTAGCCATTGGTCCACCACGGTCCATCTGTGAATGTTTATGTGAATCTGCGGGATGAGCATTTGTTCCCAAGTCCTCCAGTATCCCACAGTCCCTGGCACTGCTGTCGAAATGTCGGCTTGTGTTGTTGCTACTGTTGTTTGCGTTTTCCTCAAGGTCTGGACCAGAACTTCTTGTTTCTGTGAGCGGATCAGCACCCTCCAGCTCTGGACCGGATTTTTCCGGCTCGGATGATTCTATACTTGCTGCTCCCTCACTGGCTTCCTCGTCCGCGGCGCTAGCGATGCGAGGCAAGATACTGTGATAGCGTGTGTCTAAGGGGTAGTTGGCGCTGTCGCCTCGGCGGAGTGGATAGCAGCGCTGTCGCTCTAAAGATGGTGAGTATCGAGCGGCACCGGGGTCACTGTACTGCTTGCTGCGCTGCCACTGCTTTCTGAGATGGATTCTGGAGCGATGCCGGTTACGCAACAAGGGCGAGCCCTGTTGGTCAAATTGGGGATCATGGCGTAGGAATTCATTAAACAGCGCCTCTGTCTTCTCGTCTATGCTGTAGTCTCTGCGGCGGAAGCGCGGCCTGGGTTTGGTCATAGGTTGAGGTTGAGTCTCTGCCTCCAAACTTACGCTGCTCTCCGATGCCTCATCTTCCAGCTCTTCCTTAAACAACCGTGCCTCAATACTCTCACAAACCGTGCCTTTACGGCCAGAATTGGTGAAAAAGTGGCGACGTTCTGATGCCGTCTTTCCAGAGCTACTTCCAAACAATCTGAACTCCTCCGGAGCCTTGCAAGGAGCCTCGATTGAGGCGTATCCGCTGTCCATCTGCAGAAGCTTCCGGTTGTTTGTCTCTCCGTCGCTGCCTCTCTCCAAGTCCACACTGTCCCGGCCATTTCTCCTCTGCTCTGCTTCCCTGACCACATCATCATATGGAAGCTCGCTGTCTCCGTCTATATCATCATCAATGTCTTGCGACTGGTAGCTGGGAACGCCTGCTCTCGATGCCCCCGCAGAGCAAACACTGTCGGCATCGCTACGAGTGGAGTCCCTGTCATTACTGCTCAGGTCGGAGGAGGCGTACTGCTCCAGCGATGCTCTCAGGCTCCAGATGTCGCGGTACAGGCTGGGCTGCTCTAGATTCTCCTGACGGCTCACCGGTCCATACTCTTCACCGCTGCCTCCTGACGCTTCTGCCATCACCTCCTGTCCATTCTCTTCACCATCCTCCACTTCCAGAGGTCCATGGGTCGAGGGGAATTTTGGAGTCGTGTCTTTCACTGAATCTGTGTTGACTCTGAGCTCCATTACAGCTTCTACCTCTAACCTGAATGGTAAACAAGACTGTTATGTTATGGTAACATGCTTTTATATTCTAGTAGAGATAACGGGACAAACCGATTAAAGGGATAGTCATTAATTACTCACCCTCATGTCGTTCCAAACCCGTAAGACGTTCATTCATCTTTGGTACACAAATTAAGATGTTTTTGATTAAATCCAAGAGTTTTATGACACTCCATACTACGACAAGGATACTACAACGGTCAAGGCACAGAAACGTAGTAAGGACATCGGTAAAATATTCCATGTGACATTCAGTGGACATCAGCATTTCTGTGCCTGGGTACATTTCAGTTACGTTACTGTCCATAGGGGGTCAGAAAGCTCTCGGATTTCATGAAAAATATCTTAGTTTGTGTTCCAAAGATGGTCTTATGTGTTTGGAACGACATGAGGGTGAGTAACTAATGACATAATTTGCATTTTGAGTGAACCATCCCTTTAATTCTGATTCTCCTGCAAACATTCTAGATTGTACCTGAAAACATTATAATGAACAGAATTTTTTAACGAATTTAGCAATGAGCAATGATTTTAATTTGCCCAAGATTTGTGTCCATGCATTTATAAAAAGTTTTGAGATGCATCAAGGCTTCCTTAGGAATTGAACTGTGAATCTGGAAATGTAATGGTAAGGTGCATGAAGTTCCCTTAATTCAGAGATGTTCAATCCTGATCCTAAAGGACCACTGTCCTGCTCAGATTAACCTTAACCTTAATTAAAAAACACCTGAAGCAATTAATCAATGTTTTCAGGAGTACAAGAAAGGTTCAGGAAAGTGTGTATAGGCAAGTTGAAGCTAAACTATAGCTTTGCGTCTCAAACCTGTCTTGGGTACCCCCCCACCGCTGCACATTTTGGATGTGGCTCCAGGAACATGCTTTATTGTAGCAGGGGTCTCCAAACTCGGTCCTGGGGGGCCGGTGTCCTGCAGAGTTTAGCTCCAACCCTAATTAAACACACCTGAACCAGCCAATCAAGGTCTTAGTAGGCATACTAGAAACTTCCAGGCAGGTGTGAAGGCAAGTTGGACACCGGCCCTTCTGGACAGAGTTTGGAGACCCCAGCTTTATAGGATACTGGCCCTTCAGGAGCAAGATTGGACACTGCTCTAATATTAGGCTATTTTGACAAGAGGTGACGTAAGCCGTACCTGCTGAAGGGCATCCAAAGAACCGGCCGAGAGGCGTCTTGGCGGCTCCTTCTGAGGTTGCACAGTGGGTTTACGCAACAAGAAGTCGCTGACTCCACCCTGCAAGGTTTCTTCTCCATGATCCAGCGTCTCACTGGCCGCCCGCTGCCTCTGAAATGCACGCCTCTGCGGAGAACCTAAGATAATACAAGAAAAACGGAGGAATAAAAATACGTACGAATGACCCTCATTGAGTAACACAACCACTGACTGAAACACAAGCTCCTGTTACAAAACCTTCTAAGGCAGAATCGTAACTTCGGTGAAACCTTAGTGACTGATTTGAGACACTCTCTACATAAGCAGTAGTGATGGGTCGTTCTTGAACGATTCGTTCGGTGACGAGTCGTCTCTTAGTGACTCATAAGCACAGTGATGGGCAGTAGTGCTTGTAACGATGAACGATTTGTTCGTTTTGAATTAATCTTCAAGGAAGAACGAGTCGTCTCGGGGAGTGATCTGTTCAGTCGCGCATGAGCAGCATCCTATAAGTTCTGTACTGAATTAGTTCATCTTTTTCGAGCCGTTATGGGGCTGTTACGTGATGAACAAACGACTCAAACCCAATCAATTCTCTTTCCGGCTCGGACTGCATAGGTTAAGCTTATGGGGCTGTCAGCCTTCCATAATGTAGGAAAGCAAACACTTATTTAAAAATAAAAAAGACATTAAATTACCACTATATGGCTGCAGAGACTTATTAGCCATTTCCACTCACTAATATACTTTTTTTTGTATTTATTAAATTATATCTAGACATTATGGATGACAGAAATAAGTCAATTTGATCTGCATCTCAACTACGCAGACAGCACAAGTACATCTGTAAGACGTCTGCTAAAGATCTGGGAAACATCTTGTAATCTGTTAAACGTCTCTGAAGCAGTTTTACATGCATTCTAATAAATGTCTATTTGGCATCTGACAAAAAACGTCTTAGAGACGTATTGCAGATGAGCAAACAGGCTAAATAATACATCTTGCATATGTAAATGCAGACGTCAAATAGACATCTCCGAGATGTACATGAGCGCTTTACTGTAGGACTTAATGGCGCTGGTGTCCTCAAATGTTAGTCTGGAGCCCTGCGATGGTTCTCGAAGTCAGAAAAGTCAAAACAATGTTAGAAGAATGTTGTCTGTGGTATATTTTCACTGCAAAACAATAAGAAATGCCGCAAATTTTGAGAAAAGCCGCAGCAAAATCAGTCAATTTAAGCCGCCAAAATCCTGGAGGGACTGGTATACAATGGATATCTTTTTAGTAAAGTACTTATTTTCTTAGGAGATTAAGGTCATTTGGAGCAAATAAGCTGATCTTGCTGTTATTTGTCAAATCTGTGCAATACGGAGAGTGTGCGTGGAGTAGTGCTTGATTGGCTAGATTGATAATAGCTTGAGCCAAGTTTTCAAGATCTGTATACGGGGGGAAAAAATCACATTTTGTAAGAGGAATATCAATTTTTGCCATCTAACAGAAGGCTTACGGCTTACAGATTACGTAAAGCATTTGTGTATCAGTTAATAAACACGAATTGGGGGTCCAAGTAGGCCTCAGGGCTTTGGTAAATAGAAAGGACTCGCTATTATAATGTCTGTTTTGTATTAAGGTGCGTTTATTAAATTGTTAGTTTAGTAATTGGTGTGAAAGGGAGCATTTTTGGAAAATGGTCCCATTTTTTTTGTGATTTGTGAATAATATTGCAGCTCATTTCGTGAGGAATAATTATTGTGAACTCTTTCAGAAGATGCAGAAATTTGATATGAACTTCATATTTATGACTTTGGAGCACAAAACAGTCATAAGCAGCACAGGTATATTTGGAGTAATAGACAACAATACATTGTATGGGTCAAAATTATACATTTGTATTTCATGCCAAAAATCATTAGATATTAAGATCATGTTCCATGAAGATATTACCTACTGTAAATATATCAAAACTTAATTTTTGATTAGTAATATGCATTGCTAAGAACAACTTTAAAGGTGATTTTCTCAATATTTTTTGCACCCTCAGATTCCAGATTATTATAAACCATACATCAATGTAAAGCTATTTATTCAGATGATGCATAACTCTCAATTTAAAGAAAACTGGCACTTAAGACTGGTTTTGTGCTCCATATGAATAGTTGATTGAGAAAGTAATGAGGTCATCCTCACGTCTCGTGTCGAGACTCGCCGCTCTCTGGATGGGGTCCGGTCTCCATTTCTTGGCGCTGAAGAACGGACCCGCTCCCTCCAGGCTGGCGTGGCGTCGGAGTTTGGACAGGAAGTGGAACATGGTGGCCTGAGCTGGACAGGAAGTGGACTCTCGGTCCATCACCTCGATCTGGAGGGAAGAGATCGTGAGCGTCCAGCAGCAGGTCACAGGTAGCACCGGTCAATCTCAGGCTCATTAAAACCCTAACGATTGTACTGTACAGTTTACAGTCATGCAAATAATGTCTCAATGCTAAACATCTTACTGGGGTCTAATGCAGATTTATATTTCTTCATGCTAAATTTAAATAAAGCTTAAATATCTGAAACATTAAATTAAATACGTTTGTTAAAATCAAAAACACATCTCTTGCATCTTTATTTGACCTCTAACTCTATAGCACTCTATTTATATTCTATAAAAACATGGCACTTTTAGACTTGCACTCTATTCATTTACTATCTGCTTGTTTTCTATTTATTTATTATACTGCAAAAAAGGCCTCTAACACTAGCACACTCGTTTTCTATTCTATCTGTTTTCTTTTTATTTATTATTTAATAATAATCATAATATGTGTAATGTGTTTGGCTAATTTTCATGGCACTTGCATATTATCTGCTCTTTTGTTGGTTTTAATTGCTTCCAAGTCGTTTTGGATAAATGACTAAATGTGAAAGTAAGTTGAAGCACTAAAATCAATAACTGGAAAACATTTAAAAATAATATTATTTAGAGTATAACGTCTTTTTTTTTAAATGCTTAAAAATTAAATAGAAAATATGCAAAATATTATTAATGGTATATAAATGATACTGAAATAAAGCTATTTAAATAACATTATCAAAAACTTTATTCTGGCTGTATTTACTGCCCTGTGTGTGATAATGAATTATGTATTTTACTGATGATGGGCGTGACTCACGGTGTGTGACCGGCCCGGTTTAGTGCTCCGTGTAGAGCTCAGTGTGTTTCCAGGCAGAGCGCAGCTGAGGCTTTGACCGCTCCATAATCCTGCAGCCTCCGGCACGGGACCCTCCACGGACTGAACACACACACACACACACACCCCTCGCACGCACGCAAGCAGCCTGCACCACACACACACACACACAAACCGGCACGGGACCCTCCACGGTTTACTTTCTACTGAAAAATCCACACACAAAACTGCATTGAGACGAATCACTGAAAAATCTGTGGAATATCAAAACCTTCGCCGGACTGAAACTGCTCTAATTTACTCCACAGTTATAGTTCTTAAGAATATGATAGAGTATGAATTTAGCAGCTCATGCGGTTCCGGCACAGGGTTATTAACTAAAACCATACAAAAATAAGGTTTGTTACTTGAAATAAAATTAACATTAACTAAATTAACATAAAATAAAATGAAAAATATATAATATATAAAATAAATAAAACTACATATATTGTTATTCCATATAAATATAAGAATATTTAAATATTTACATTTAAAATATGAAATGACACAAGCACACAATAAAAATACTAAAACCTTAACTAATAATAATATTAGGAGCAAATAAATGAAATAAACACCTCTTGTCAATTTTTTCATTCTGATTAATTGATAGATGTTCTAAAGTGTTGATTAATTGTTATTATTTATGACACAATCATATTTTATTATCTATGAAAGCAGTAGTCCGACACACTGACAGCGTTTGTGTTGCATAACTGAACTGCAGCTCTATGCAGAAAATGAATCAGGAGTGAGAAAGTGAATCATATTAAACCCAAATGATTATTAATCTATAATCTGCAGGAACGCTCCTAATTCAGTCACATCTCCTGAACAGAAAGTCTGTGTGTGTCTGCGGATCATCAAGCCCCGTGAGAGTTCGTTCAGTTCACTGCAGTGATGCTGCTTCACAAAAGCCTGTACTGCAGATGAATCACGCGTGTATATTTAATATTTTCTGCGGTGTATTCGACAGAAATAAACACACTGCTGATGCTCTTCATGCTGGAGGTGATGTGTGAGAGATATTAAAGCAGTGTGTATTAGGGCTGTCAAATTTCGAATACATTTTAATTACGATTAATCGCAATTAATCGCATCCGAAATACACACACATGCAGTATGTATTTTGAAAATATTTACATGTATATATTTATACTCCTATAATTTATGTAATATATTTTTCTTATATATATATATATATATACATGCATGTGTTTGTATTTATATACATAGCACACACACACACACACACACACACACACACACACATATATTATGTAAACAAAAACTTATTTTGGACGTGATTAATTGCGATTAATCGTTTGACCGCACTAATTAAAATGCAACGACACTTACATCGTTATCGCATAAAGCTGACTGAAACACATCTGAAATTCTAATGTGGATTTTTATTTTAAATTCCACGAATATTCGGAATTCGATAAAAAAAAAAAAACAATAGAAGCCCAATGGTTTCCATTAAAGTGCCATTATAAACCATTAGCTTTTTTCCAGTAAAACATTACTAAATGTATTTTTGACGTGTGTTTTGGGCATTTTTCTATCCAACCAATAGAATCCATCACATACCAGTAGACACCATTATAGCTTCCATTAAAACCAATACAATTCCCATTATAACCATTAAATCATTACATTTTCTATTGTGTTTTGTGCAGGGTTCTATTGCTGTTGTTTTTTTTGAGCAGGGTGCTCTTTGTGATAATTTTTCGCTCCTTAGTATTAAACTATGCATACATACATAATGTTTTTGTTTTTAATAGATTAAGCTTCATAATTAATTATATATGGTTTATAAACTTTATTTTAAAAACTATGCACTTTTTTCACCGATAGTCGTGTTATTTTATTGCTTTGAAGAAGCGTGCATTAGTAATATTTTGCTCGATGCGCCCTCTTGTGGACAACTTTTTTACCCTCTAACTTAAGTTAAGCCTTTTAAATTCGAATATAATTCCAATATTGATAATATTTTAGTACAAAATTCGAATGTAGTTTTTCAGCCCATTGGGCAGCCCTGGTGTGTCACCTGGAATATGGAGAGGGACGGGTGTTTTGAGGGCTGTTCGGGGAGCGTTACGCTGTTCTCCAGTGAAACACACTCCATGATGGTGAGGATCTGCAGGTGCGTCAGACGAGCTTTCTTCAGGTGATGGAAGTCTCCCTCCGTCAGCGTGTACCTGAGAGACCGTTACAGCCCGTCATGATTCAGAACTTGTGTAAGTCTCATTTATTGCTGTTTTCTAATATTCAGTGGCAATGGTTCTTTATGGCCGTGAACTAAAACATGAACTTAATTCTCTGACTGACACCTGGATGTGAACTGAGACAAAACAGACCAATGTTGAACTCTATTAATCCAAAAAGATTGATCAACGATTCAATCTCTTAATTGAACCAATTCAACCATTTAAATCTCTTAACCAAACAAAACCAACCAACATTTAAACATAGGCTATTTATTGAACAAAACAACTGACATTTAAATCTCATAATCGAACAAAACCAACCGACTTACATTTAAATTTCGTAATCGAACAAAACTGACTTACATTTAAATCTCATAATCGAACAAAACTGACTTACATTTAAATTTCGTAATCGAACAAAACTAACCGACATTTTAATATTAATTGAACAAAACCGACTGACATTTAAATCTCTTAAACGAACAAATTTGTCTGACATTTAAATATATTAACCAAACAAAACCAACCAACGTTTGTATACATGGAAACACTTTAGAATAAGGAACACTTCTTCACTATTAACTACGACTTTTCCCTCAATTAATTCCTAATTTGCTGCTTATTTAATAGTTAGTAAGGTAGTTGTTAAGTTTAGGTATTGGGTAGGATTAGGTATGTTGAATAAGGCATTAATTTGTGCTTAATTACTACTAATAAATGGCTAATATTCTAGTAACATGCATGCTAATAAGCAACTAGTAAAGAGAACCTAAAATAGTGTTACCAAATATATTAATCTAATCAAACAGACTGACATTTAAATGTCAATCGAACAAAACGGAAGTAAACCATGAGCTTGATGAACTTGCCACTCTATGTGTGTGTCTGACCTTCGACCTTTCTCCTGGTCTTTGGCGCTCTGCTCGTAGATGGCGGCCTCGTTAAAAGACACCCGTCTTCCGGTGAACGACGCAGACAGGAAGTGATCCGCGTCTCCATGACAGCAGGAAGTGGACAGTGATTCGCCGCTCTCGAGTCTGATGGTGACGTCTGAAGACGAAGAGAGAAACGACTGTACTGCACGCTTGTTTCTAATCAGAAGTGCTCATATATATCATATATACACACAGCCATGCTCTATATTTTCTATATTTCTGATGTTTAAATCTCTAATCGAACAAAACTGACTGATGTTTAAATCTCAAATCGAACAAAACTGACTGATGTTTAAATCTCTAATCGAACAAAACTGACTGATGTTTAAATCTCTAATCGAACAAAACTGACTGATGTTTAAATCTCTAATCGAACAAAACTGAGTGATGTTTAAATCTCTAATCGAACAAAACTGAGTGATGTTTAAATCTCTAATCGAACAAAACTGAGTGATGTTTAAATCTCTAATCCAGTGGTTCTCAACCGGTGGGGCGTGCACAAAAAAATTGCACATTTTTTTTTATCACTAAACTACTGTCATAAAAAGTTATAGTTTTGTATATATATAACTCCTGAATAAAAAATTAAATGTGTTTGGACTGATTTAAAAAAAAGAGTTTTGAACAAATTTGATTGGTTTGTCGATAGTGAGTGCAAATGCAGGTGATAAGCGGTTTTATTAAGCGAGTCATTGAGTCGTTCATGATTCGTTCAAACGGCCGATTCATCAAGAATGAGACAGATGTTTGTGCATGGGTCATTGAATTTTGACTCAACCGATTCGTTCAAAAACACTGAATCATTCAAAACACCCATTGAGCTGTTTCTGTGAGATGCGCTATGCTGTGATATTTGTTTGGATTCATCGGATCTATTTTCGCTGCTAAAATAGACCAAAACAGTCATTATTTCTCGTCTAAATGTAAGTGACTTAATATTATTAACTTGTTTGTTGAACTGTCATATGAAATTCAGTGTCACATTTTCAATCGTGAGGTGATGGTAAATTAAGTGATGGTCAATTGTCAGCTCTCTTGGTCATCAGGTCGTGTGATGCATGTTGCTGAACTGTATTCACGTTATAAATATAAAAACACCACATTTAGAAATGTAACAGCAGTATGTCAATTTATTTTATTTGTGTTTGCTGCGCTCAAAGACTTTAGAAACGGCGCTCATTTGTTTGATTTCTCTTCGAGAAGCTCCTTTAAGGTCCTTGCACCCGACAGTCCGAAACTGTCGTATTCGTTTTTTCATATTCGTCATTTGGGTGGCTCTCAATTGTCAAAAACACCCCTCAAAATATTTGCTACGGATGCGAAAAATGCAGAAAATCGAACCATCCGAATTAATTTTTATGACGGACGGAAGTTTCAGAGCTGCAAACGTATAAACGTGAGGTCGTATTTGTTTATATATATATAATATATAGGCTATATATAAAAATATTAGTTTTAGTTTATTATTCATTTATTAATTATTCGTTTATTATAAAATATTCGTTTAATAAATATATATATATATATATATAAAAACGAATAAACTAGTCAGAATATAGGCTACAGTTAAAGCTTTCCTTTAGTTTTTGTGAAATACACGCACGTACGCAGCAACGCACACACATACATGTTTAAATACATTTATGTTGTTAATAAATAACAATAAATTGTTGTAACAGCAATATCTCCAATTTTTGTTTTTCACTGTAAAAATTTAATGATTTGCCAATGCAAAGAGAGTACCGCCACCTTTTCCTCCCTATATTCAATCAGCATCTGAGCACCTGTCAGCAATGAGAAAACAATTTGCGACGTACTTTAAAGAGGATTATCGCTCTTTTGCGTGGGTTCGAGATCCGTTTGTGTGCACAGCAAACGAGCTATCAATTGATATGCAGGAACAGCTTATGAGCTGAAGAGTGACAGTAGACTGAAGGAACTCTTTAGCTCCTGCCCTCTTTCGTCATTCTGGGCAGCATTGATGCAGGAATATCCTGAACTCTGTGACGTCGCCTTGAAGATTCTCCTTCCTTTCGCGTCGACGTATTGTGTGAGGCAGGATCCTCAAAAATGACTGCACTCAAAACGAAATACCGCAATCGTGCACAAATCGAGGATGATTTGAGGCTATGTTTATCAAACATTGAGCCAATAATTGAGGATCTTTGCAAGGCAAAGCAGGCTCAGGTTCTCACATTAACATCACCCTACCTGCAAGCTTCTGTAAAAAAAATGCAAATGATGAGCCTACACTAGGCCTAGTAATAATAACAATAATAAAGCAATAAATTAATATCAGAGGTCTGGTGCCAATTCCCAATTATAGCAATAGCCTAGTAATGATAATATGCCTATACTGATGATAATAATAATAATAACAACAACAACAATAAAGCATGTAACCTCATATAATTATATAGCAATAGCCTAGTAGTAATGATGATAGGCCTACTACTACTCATAATAATAATAATAATAATAATAATGTCTGCAAGCTCACATTAGAAGTCTGGTGCTACTGTCAATTATAACAATAGCCTAGTAATGATAATAGGCCTACCTACCGCTACTGATGATAATAATAAAATAATAATAATAATAATGTGGGCCTAAAAAAATAATAGCCTAGGGCTATCTATCTATCTATCTATCTATCTATGCAAGGTGGTGTGGTGTGGTGTGTGGCGGGGGGTGGTGTGGTGTGGGGGGGGGCCCAACTGCAATGAACCAGCTTTGGGGGGGCCCAGCTTGCAAAAGGTTGAGAACCCCTGCTCTAATCGAACAAAACTGGCTGATGTTTAAATCTCTAATCGAACAAAACCGACTGATGTTTAAATCTCTAATCGAACAAAACCGACTGATGTTTAAATCTCTAATCGAACAAAACTGACTGATGTTTAAATCTCTAATCGAACAAAACCGACTGATGTTTAAATCTCTAATCGAACAAAACTGACTGATGTTTAAATCTCTAATCGAACAAAACTAGCTGATGTTTAAATCTCTAATAGAACAAACACCGGCTATCTCTATGTTTAAATCTCTAATCGAACAAAACCGGCTGATGTTTAAATCTCTAATCGAACAAAACGGCTGATGTTTAAATCTCTAATCGAACAAAACCGGCTGATGTTTAAATCTCTAATCGAACAAAACCGGCTGATGTTTAAATCTCTAATCGAACAAAACTGGCTGATGTTTAAATCTCTAATCGAACAAAACCAGACTGATGTTTAAATCTCTAATCGAACAAAACTGAGTGATGTTTAAATCTCTAAACCGACCAAAAATGGCTGATGTATAAATCTCTAATCTAACAAAACTGGCTGATGTTTAAATCTCTAATCGAACAAAACCGACTGATGTTTAAATCTCTAATCGAACAAAACCGGCTGATGTATAAATCTCTAATCGAACAAAACCGACTGATGTTTAAATCTCTACTCGAACAAAACTGAGTGATGTTTAAATCTCTAATCGAACAAAACTGACTGATGTTTAAATCTCTAATCGAACAAAACTGACTGATGTTTAAATATCTAATCGAACAAAACCGGCTGATGTTTAAATCTCTAATCGAACAAAACTGACTGATGTTTAAATATCTAATCAAACAAAACTGAGTGATGTTTAAATCTCTAATCGAACAAAACCGACTGATGTTTAAATCTCTAATCGAACAAAACTGACTGATGTTTAAATATCTAATCGAACAAAACCGGCTGATGTTTAAATCTCTAATCGAACAAAACTGACTGATGTTTAAATCTATAGTCGACAAAACTGACCGATCTTAACGAATCTCTTAATTGAACCCTTGGCCTGACTGTGCTGCTGTGTTTGTGTGGTGCTCACAGGTACCTTGCATCGGCTGACTCTCCTCGATATATGTGGTGTTGGTTTTCTCCAGGTCATCACTGGCTCTGAACACCAAACAAACACAAACAACATCAGCATGATGATACATTGATGCGTTTGGTTAGTAAACACACACACACACACACACACCACACACACACACCATAAGTGACTCTGGAGCACAAAAGCAGTCATAAGCAGCACAGGTATATTCGAAGCAATAGCCAACAATACATTGTATGGGTCAAATTTATCATTTTTTATTTTATGCCAAAAATCATTAGATATTACATGTTTTTTTTTAAATGTTTACACACATTTTTTAAACTGTACACACAAATCCAAGAATTGCACACAAAATGCAAAACAAAGCACTGCATTCAAAATATCACAAACACATCTCAAATGCAAACATTGGGCCATAATATTAATTCATGTTAGATTTTTATGTGTTGTGTTTTGCAAAAAGTGTTTTATGAAATTGAAAGAGTCAAAGGCTGGGAATTATTGTCTGGTTTTGCAGATTTGATGTGTTTCTGCTGTTTGAGCGACAGCTTTCAGAAACTGTGACAAGGAAAGATTTTGTGTTTAAGCAGCTGAAAAAACTAAGTAAAGATCATGTTCCATGAAGATATTTAGTAAATTTCCTACCGTAAACTTAATTTTTGATTAGTAATATGCATTGCTAAGAACAACTTTAAAGCTGATTTTCTCAATATTTAGATTTCTTTGCACCCTCACCATTTTCAAATATTGTCCGATCATAACAAACCATACATCAATGGAAATATTATTTATTCAGCTTTCAGATGATGCATACATATCAATGTAAAAAAATTGACCCTTATGACTGGTTTTGTGCTCCTTCTGTGGTGATGAACAGGTTTGTCTACTCCAGTGTTTCCAGTGAACACAAGTCTTAATGATTCTGTTCCAGCAGGTCGAGAGCGAGTGGCTTCTGAATGAATGACGGCTGTTTGCGGAGGTCTGGAGGAGTGAATGTTGCTCACCTGGAGTAGTGTCGCTCTGCTCGACAGCAGCGGTGGCAGAAGACCAGCAGAATGGACAGAAGGACCAGCGTCCCGCCGGCGAACACACACAGCAGCATCAGCAGCAGAACGTAGTTCTCCTGAGAGCCAGACGCTAGCGGCACGTCCTGCACACACACACACACACACACGCACACACAGACACACACACAGACAGACAGACACACACACACAGAGACACACGCGCACACACACACACACACACAAGCACACAGACACACTACTTACTTAGGAAATCGTTTAAACGAAGAGACAATAATTGATAATCTTAGCAGCGCTGAATAATACAATTAACTCTGAGAGAGATGAGGGATTAATTAGTGCTGACTGTAAGAATCAAGACTCACTTCAGTTTCTGCATCTCTGAATGAGAAACGAGGACATGAGCTAAAATTAGAGATGCAATAAAGCCTTGAGCCACGACGTGTTTACTGCAGCCCGAGTGTGTGTGTGTTGGTGTGTGTGAGAGAGAGAGAGAGAGACTGTGTCTGTGTCTGTGTGTTGTGTGTGAGAGTGTGTGTGTGTGTGAGAGAGAGACTGTGTGTGTGTGAGAGAGAGAGAGAGACTGTGTGTGTGTGAGAGAGAGTGTGTGCGTGCGTGCGAGAGAGAGAGAGACTGTGTGTGTGTGGTGTGTGTGTGTGTGTGCGTGCGCGTGTGTGAATGAGAGAGAGAGTGTGTGTGTGTGTTACGTTATTTGTTTAATTCCCTGTACATCTGTGATGTATGCGGTCACCATTTATTTATTTATTGTAATGGGATTGTACTTTGTTTTGCATTGTGTTTTGTACTTCCCCTCTGGTTGTTTTCTCTCTCTCTTTCCGTCATCTCTTCAGACAGGTATGAGCGTCAGCTGTGCCTAATTAAAACCAAGCTCTGGGGGGGTGACCTGATTGGTTGATGAGATGGGAGCTGGTGGATAAAGCTGATGCCCCAGCATGTGATTGTTGAGCATGTTTAGGTGTGTTGGGTGACTGGTGTGAGGCCCTAGAGCCTGGGTTTGTGTTACAAAGTACCTTTTGTTAAACAATCCAATCTGTGTGTACTCTGTTAACGGTATCATTCAAGTTCCTTTGTCTGTATTTAATTTTGGAAGCCGTAGAGAGAGAGAGAGAGAGAGAGGTGTGTGAGAGAGAGAGAGGAGAGAGAGAGAGAGTGTGTGAGTGTGTGTGTGTGTGTGTGTGTGTGAGTGTGTGTGTGTGTGGGGTGTGTGTGTGGATGAGTGTGTGAGAGAGAGAGGAGTCGTGTGTGTGTGTGTGTGTGGTGTGTGTGTGTGTGTGTGTGTGTGTGTGTGATGTGAAGACAGAGCGTGTGTGTGTGTGAGAGACAGACAGAGAGCGTATGTGTGAGTGTGAGAGAGAGAGATGAGAGAGCGTGTGTGTGGTGTGTGTGTGAGAGAGAGAGAGAGAGAGAGAGACCATCATAGAGAGAGAGAGAGAGAGACCATCATAGAGAGAGGACATGGACAACATGAGCTCCTGAACCTTCTAGAGTTTCTTGCTTCGAATATGAGGTAAACCAAAGATAAAAACACAAAATTAACAAAAAATGTGATAGTGAACACAAGTTCACTCTAGAAAAGAAAGTTTTTAAAAAGAAATTAGGAGAAAAATCTTATGAAAACAAGGAAAGCTTTTGGAACCCAAAGAAAAGGACACTGAACTGGACCCTACAACAAGGCTTCAGAAGGAAACAAACACAAACTACTGGAGAAGAACCACTTACAAACTTCACTGATACAACAAAAAGGATTATTGCAAAAAGGATTATTCCATCGTAAAATTGAAATAACATTTCTATCTACAAACAACAAGGACCAAACATTTGCAAAAGGACAAACCAAACCATTAGGCCCTCAACTTTCCATTTGGTGAAGGTAAGACAACAAGTGCTCTAATTCAACTAAAATACATTTTATAATCAATCTGTCAAGAGAGATTTAACTAAAAACGGGAATTTTTATAAACTTTGCAAAAAAACTTGACCAAAAGTGTCCTGGCATACTACAGCTGTAGAACTGCATAGCAACTTAAAATAACAAAAGAGGGCCGTTGCCATTCACACCTTCTGATTGGATTAACTGAGCTATCACTTTCAATACCAAAGACCTGTAAACGGCATCACCATGGCAACACCAGGAATGGGGCCTGTAGCTCACACCTTTTCCTACCCCCCAGACATCCAGTCTGAGAAGAGTAGACAACAATACAAGCTTAAAATAAAGAAGAAAAACCCAGAGAAACTGTTTAAAGATAGTTCAAACAGCAAGGGCAAAACCATCACCACGAACCTGCTCTTCTACACAGAAACGCCCAACTGCATGGCACACAGCTTCCTGCACTGTTCCCATACACAACCAAACATGGTATCGAAGGCAGACAACTGTGCATTTATGAGGACTCAGACAAAAACCCAGAGAACAGACACCTGACAATAAACTTTTATCAAAACGGAACTGTAATGATACAGGGAAACAATGCTGCCCTCACAAACTTTGAGCAGACCTTCCAGTGCTTAAAAGAAATGGTGGAAAGAGATGAAGCAAACCCCTGCGAACAAAACCACTCAGACACACCAGAAGACACTGACCAAAATGAGCCCTCAACCCATAACAACAAAAAGAACAGACCACTTCGGAAACCACAGAGAACATCAGCCTTCCCCCAGCACGGACTACACAACACAGTTGATCAGCTACAACACAGCTTAGCACTGCTTGAACTGGAGATAGTGGAACTGAGTGAGCAAGTCCACGCCCTGACCACCAAAGACACAGAACAACACAGAGAACAGCTGGACCAGATAAGAAACCAGCTGGAAATATCCATCCAGGAACTTAAGGGGGAAATGAACACTCTGTATCAGGACAGGGAAACGTTTAAAAAAGACAGCAAAGAACTTCAACAGACTATGGGGAAGGAACTTTCAGAAATGAAAGACTACATGGGGAGGGAGCTCGCATGCTTCAAAGTTGAGCTACAACAATGGGACAGACAGATAGAGACCCTAACAACACAGATGAGGTGTCTCTATCCCTGCAAATGCCCCAAATGCCCCCCCACCTCACCAACAACACCTACACAGCCAAACCCCAGCAGCACACCTCCGGCACCCACCAAATCATCACACCCACCAGCAACAGCCAAAGGGAAGCAGAAAACACCTGCAACCCCCAGAAACTGCTCAGAAAAACACCACAGCTACAACCCCAGCAGAGAAACAGCCAGTGAAAACAAGAGGCTGACATTGCCACCTCATGGACTCCAATGGGAAGTTCCTACAAGAAGAAAAACTGTTTCCAGGCCGAAAAACAACAAACTCTGGTGCCCAAAAACAGGTGATGCCCTCAGAATACTTTCTGACTCCAGCTTTGGCACACCCTCACATATCATCATACACACAGGCACCAACGACCTGAGAAGGGAACAGGAAGAGTTGGGCAGCTGATCTGCAGAGTAGCAGAGAAGGCTACAGAGACCTACCCCAACACAAAGATCACCATATCTACCCTCCTACCCCGCAGAGACATTCACCCAGACACCATCCAGAGAGTCAACGCTGACATCTCCAAAGGATGTGCTCGCCTGCCCAATGTGTACCTGGCTCATCACCCCTCCCTCACAATCCGAGATCTGTACGACCATGTACACATAAGGAAGGACAAAGTCAATGTGTTTGCAAAAACACTGAAAGACATAGCATGGGGCAGACAAACCACATCTTCTCCCCTGAAAACAACACACCTGCCAACCCACAGAACACAAATCCAGACACCCAGCAGAAACGCACAGTCTCATCACAGAGAACGACCCCCGCTGGATGCACAATACTGGAGACCCACACACCATGCTAAATTCCCCATCAGAACACCCCATGCACCAGCGCTACACCACCACAGAACACCCCAGTCTGCACCAGAGGACCACCTAAGACACCCCCGACCACCACAAAAACCACTCCAGGCAGAGGAGCAACACTAGGATGGGCCCATCACCAGCAGCAAACAATGCACCCTCAGCTGATAACACACCGATCTCAGCACCACTCCCAGACTCCAGGAGCTACGCTCAGGCCCTGAAAGGACAAGCAAATACACTGGAGATGAGCGAGATCAGACAGCTGCTGAACTACATCAGTGCCCAGCTGACAGCATGAGGGTCCACACAGCATACAAACATCTGCCTAACAATGAGAAAAACAAAACAACAACATTATTTTTTAAATATATTAGATTACATTAGAAAAGGATTACCTCTATTTTTGAAAACAAGAACTCTATACCTTGAACTCTTGAAATGACTCTTTCGATATCAATGTGGAATATTCAAGGCTTGAACTCAACAGCGTTTGGGCTGAAGAGCTTAAACACAGAATTCCAGAAGAGCATCAAGGAGATGGACATTATAATTCTACAGGAGACAGATGGCAGGGCAGACGCAATCACCCACTGCCCACCCAACATACAGAGAAAATCATCCTACCATCACAAAAACTCAGCACAGTCCGACAGGAGGACAAATAATCTGGTACAAATCAAAATTCCACAACCACATCAACACAGTAAAGCAAGGCAAATACTACACCTGGCTTAAAATCCACAAAGAACTGCTCTCATCCAGAAAAGATATATTCCTGTGTGCCATATACATCCCGCCATCAGAGTCCCCTTACTACAGCGAAGACACGTTCTCCACATTAGAGGAAGAGACGAGCCACTTCCAGGCCCAGGGAAACGTACTCATCTGCGGGGACCTGAACGCAAGAACAGGACTACAGCCGGACTTCACCGACACACAAGGGAGCAAATATATCAACAACAAACTGACTGTTATTAACAACACTTTCTCCCATATCCACAGAAATAACCATGACCATACAGTAAACAAGAATGGAAAAGACCTCGTGCAGCTCTGTCGAAGCCTGGGTCTGTATATCATCAACGGTAGGTTACGAGGGGACACTTTAGGGAGATTCACATTTTGCTCACCTCTTGGGAATAGCACAGTTGATTATATGATAACAGACATAGATCCTTCATCTCTCAGATCATTCACTGTTAGAGAACTGACCCCTCTGTCTGATCACAGTCAAATCACTGCGTATCTCAAAAAGACCGAAAATAACATTAACACAAAGCCCAGTAAGCTGTACAACATCAGAAAACCATACAGATGGGCTGAAAACAGCGCTGAAGAATATCAGAAAGCACTTAGCAGCCAAAAAATACAAGCGCTGATAGATAACTTCCTAAATAACACCTATGCTCACACTAATGAAGGGGTCAATCTTGCTGTAAAAGATATAAATTACATATTTGAAAAATCAGCAAAACTATCCAAATTGAAAACAAAAAATGGACAAAATCACATACTCAAAAATGACAAAAATTGGTTTGATCAGACCTGCCAAACTATTCGCAAAAACCTGAGAACATTGTCAAATCAGAAACATAACGATCCAAATAATGCAGAGATCCGTCATCTTTACTGCGCAACACTAAAACAATACAAACATACACTCAGAACCAAAAAAGCACAATACACCCAAAAACAACTGACAATAATCGAGAAGTCAGTGAACACAAACCAATTTTGGGATAATTGGAACAATCTGAAAAAAACTGATCATGAAGAATTGCCTATTCAAAATGGAGAAATATGGGAAAGTCATTTCCAAACATTGTTTAATAAAGTACAAACAGACACGAACTGTAAGCAAAATCAAACAATCAACCAATTAGAAAAACTAGAATTATCAATCAAAGATAACCAAAACCCATTAGATTTCCCAATAACTGATAAAGAACTTAAAGAAAAGTCAAAAAACCTCCAACTCAAAAAAGTATCAGGACCTGATGGGATATTAAATGAAATGATAAAACACACAAGCAGCAAGCTCCAATTAGCCATTCTAAAACTATTAAATGTGATCCTGCGTGTAGGTTACTTCCCGACATCTGGAATCAAGGCTTGATAACACCAATCTTTAAAAACGGAGATAAATTTGATCCTAACAACTACAGAGGCATCTGTGTGAGCAGCAACCTGGGAAAGTTATTCTGTAGCATAATAAATGCTCGACTACTAGACTTCATCACCACACACAATGTACTGAGCAGAAGTCAAATCGGATTTTTACCAAATCACCGTACATCTGATCACATCTATACATTACATACTCTGATTGAAAAACACGTTCATCAAGATAAAGGGAAAATATATGCATGCTTTATTGACTTTAAAAAAGCGTTTGACTCAATTGGCACCAAGGACTATTCTACAAACTTATTGAAAGTGGAATAGGAGGGTAAAACCTATGACCTCATCAAATCAATGTACACTGAAAGTAAATGTGGCGTAAAAATCAACACCAAACGTACAAGGTATCTTTCCCAGGAGCGTGGAGTGAGACAGGGCTGCTGCTTAAGCCCAACATTATTTAACATCTATATCAATGAACTGGCGCTCAGTCTGGAGCGATCTGCAGCCCCTGGCCTCACTCACTCTACACGACTCCCAGATCAGATGCCTGCTGTATGCAGATGATCTGGTTCTGCTGTCTCCCACTAAACATGGTCTACAGCAGAACCTGGACCTGCTGGAGCAATACTGCCAGACCTGGGCCCTGACAGTCAACCTGAAGAAAACCAACATTATGATCTTTCAGAAAAGATCCAGATCCCAGGGAACACAACACATATTTACATTAGGCACTAACCAGATAACACACACATCACACTACAACTACCTGGGTTTGAAAATCACATCCACTGGAAACTTTAATCATGCTGTGAATGAACTGAGAGATAAAGCACGCAGGGCCTTCTACGCCATTAAACGGCAATGTCCTATAGAAATCCCTATTAGAATTTGGCTGAAAATAGTAGAATCAGTAATTGAGCCCATTGCACTCTATGGCAGTGAGGTGTGGGGTCCACTGACAAATCCAAGTCAAGATCTCACCAAATGGGAAAAACACCCGATTGAGACCCTGCATGCAGAACTCTGTAAAACTATATTACACGTGCACCGGCACACAACAAATAACGCATGCAGGGCAGAATTAGGCAAATATCCTCTAATCACAAAGATACAAAAAAGGGCAATTAAATTCTGGAAACATCTGAAACTCAGTGATCCCCAATCATACCATTATAAAGCCCTGCAATACCAAGAGATGAGCAAAGAAAGCAAGCCCTTCCTCCAGCTGATCCAGAGCTTCAGTCCTGATGCTTCACTAACATCTACTGATGCTCTGAATCACAACATCAGAACCAATCAGATCACTGCACAAATCAAACAGAGGTACATCACTCATTGGCAAACCCAAACTCAACAACAGAGTAAAATGCAATGCTATCTGTCCCTAAAGAGAGAGTACAGTATGGCAGAGTATCTGTTCACAGTGTCAGATAAGAAACTGAGAAGCACGTTGACCAGATACAGACTCAGCGGACACAAGCAGATGATAGAGACGGGCAGACACAGACAAACATGGCTGCCCCCGGAGCAGAGACTGTGTTCACACTGTGACCTGAATCAGATGGAAACAGAACTGCACTTCCTAACAGAGTGCTCCAAATACACAGATATACGAACAGTGTTCTACGACAAAATACAGCAGATCCATCCCACATTTACAACACTTCCAGACCAGGAGAAACTAGCGTATCTGCTCGGAGAACACAAAACCTGCTGTGTGTTTGCTGCTCAATATGTGTCCCTCTGTCACCACAGAAGAGAAGACACTCCGTCTGCCCTGAGCTGATGTTTCCAGCACATGTAGAATATATTATGACATATTACTCCATTATATTACTTAAATGTATATTTTGCCTCTGTAAATCTTATACTGTATTTTATTTAATTTTATTTCTATCACATACTTACAATAGTCACTCATTTTGCACTACATATTTAATACATTTTAAATATTTGTTTTATTACTATTTTTATTGTTTATTTTATTTTTTTCTGTTAATTCAAATGTACACTACTTGTGAGCAGCCCAGCTGCAATTGCTTTGGCAATACAAATGTATAGTTTTTGTCATGCCAATAAAGCACACTTAAATTGAAATTGAAATTGAGAGAGAGAGAGAGCGAGAGAGCGAGAGCTTGTGTGTGTGTGTGTGTGTACTCACAGTAGTGAGGCGCGTCTGTAGCGGAGACTCATCACTCATGGTCTGAAAGCGTGTGTGAGACGCCTGTGAGAAACACGAGAAAATGACAGGCAATCAGACGGACAGACGCTCGTCCATCATCAGGACCCCAGAGCGCTGACTCAGCCCCATCAGCAGATTCCCTGCAGAACGACCAGAACACACACACATTACACACACAACACACACACTCTCTCTCTCTCTCCTCACACACACACACACACACACACACTCTCTCTCTCTCTTACACACACACACACTCACACACACACACCATCACACACACCATAACACACACACTTTCTCTCACACACACATTCACACACACACTCACTCACTCTCTCTCTCTCACACACACACACACACACACACACATGCTCTCTCTCACACACACACGCACACACATTACACACATAACACACACACTCACACACCATACACATAACACTCACACTCTCTCTCTCTCTCTCTCTCTCTCTCACACACACAAACACACACACTTACAATAATACTTTCTTGTTACAGTAATTACAATAACTGGGTTATAACCTAACCATGTAGTTACCTTATTATTATTATTATTACCTTACCTTAGTTACCAGGACTTTCTCAGGTAAGTACACAGACTGTAAAATAACACACAACCCTTCGGTCTATATGAGATGTTATTACTGTTAATGAATGTTATGTTTGATTGCTCTTCTATGACACAGGTGGTCATGTGACGCGTGTCCTGCAGCGAGACGGGCCGAGACGCAGTGGACCGAGACACACTCTGGTAGGACGGATGCTGCACACACACACACACTCACACACACAGTGAACTAGAAGCCATAAACAGTCCGGCTGTGCTTGACTCAGCATTCATTACAGCTATTTAAGTCTCTGACCGCACACACACTGACCATTAACCAGCGGCTCTGTGACTCTGTGCATGTGTGATGCTGGGAAACTGAGCGGCTCACTGAGTATTCAGAGGAAAACATGCACAACACACACAACTCGCACATCACCACACACTCAACACAAACACACACACACACACACACACACACACACACACACACACACACACTCACACATGCACTCTCTCTCACACACACACACACACACACACACACAACACACACTCACTTACGGACTCACTCACTCACACATACACACACACACAGACACACGCTCACACACACACGCTCACACACACACACACACACACACAGGAGAGCCAGAGCTGCCTGCTGATGTCATCAGGGGTATTATGGGATGGATGGTGGATGCTGTGGTGCTGACAACAGCAGAAAGTAGGACACAAGCGCTGCAGCTGCACACAGAATACAGCACCCTCCAAACACAACACAACATCTCTATTCTTACACTTTTACATTTACAGCTATATATATAAACCACTGATTCACAAAAAATATATATATGCAGTACAGACACAGACACACACACACATCTCTCTCTCTCTCACACACACACACACACATAGACACACACACACACACACACACACACAGACACACACACACACACAGAGACACACACAATCTCTTTCTCTCACACACACACACACACACACACACACACACACTCACTCAAAAAAACACACACACACACACACACACACACACACACTCACTCACTCACTCAAAAACACACACAACAACACACGCGCAGCACTCTCTCTCTCACACAGACACACACACACGCACTCTCTCTCTCTCACAAACACACACACATACTCATTAAACACAATATCTTAAAACGATATTTTATCAGGAAGTTTATATTCATATACAGCTACAGTAATATGTGTTTAAATATGTTTGTACACTTTTAATAACCTCAGAATCAGTGGCGGCTGCTGATCTTTTAAAGAGGGTGAAGCTCAATTTCTCGGCCTAAATCATAAAAATTGTCCATTAATTATATGTAAAATTCTGCCCTACGTTCCTTTTACAAGAAAATGCTCTGTAACCCTGTCGTACCAACTAGGCGTCTTTTCCAGTGACTTGACCAGTGTCCTCTCAATGGCCAGCA
>JAPDDN010000324.1:0-57041 GCA_027422405.1 Ptychobarbus kaznakovi | reverse complement strand
CAGGCACTGGCACGTTACAAGACAGGTTCATCTCAGTGGTCAGTTTTTGAAACAGACATCACAATGTCTTGTATAAATACAAATACTGTTACACACAGGTCTACATCAAGATATATCATAGATCAAATTGTCTGGCAATGAATAACTAAGCTATTTCAGAATTACTGTATCATTATACCATCGATATGATGGACAAAATTGTATTGTAGTTGCGAGTACACCAGAGTCCTGTGCAATAATTATTTCCTCACTAAATGTCGCAAAGTGTCCTCCTTTTTGGTCTTATGGAAATGGCCACCCTACACTACACTCTGACTAAAATTCAAAAAGTGAAAAAGCATAATAGGACCCCTTTAAGTGCAGTGACTAGCTCTATTTACTCAAAAACGTTACACCACTGTAATGTGGACTAGTTGGATTAAGAGGTTAAGATCGTTAGTGAATGCTATGAAAACATTATGGAAATGTCTGCAAATCTAAACAGAACATTCTAGTCCCACAAAATAAAACTTTACTGGTTAAACAAAAGCACACCTTAAAATGTGTGCTTTGGAAACTTTCTGGGAACCAAAAAGTAACATTTCCAGAACCAGATGGGTATCATTCATAGAAATACTTAATGAGGCGTATCCTAGGACACGTTTAAACACTATTGAAGGTGTTGCTGTACATGTCAAGGTTTGTCGCTTTAACACGACATTTTTAAAAATATATATGTTTTTGTTATTATTAATTGTGTAAAGAAATTGATATGTAGGCACAATACTTTACAATAATACCTTATTACCACGGTGACTGGCACAAATTTCTCATCACACAATATAGATATGGCTATTGGTTCTTCACTGAATATGATTATGAAAAATATGAAGACTTTAAAAACAATTACACAGTTATGAAAGCTCGGTAGGATTGCTGGAAAGAAGAGATCTGAAAGTATCAATGCATTTAGTTCATGATGAGACATGGTGATGCTCACCTTCAAATGCAAAACAAACATCGTGTTTGCTTCACCTTGGTTTCATGGGTTTTATTTAACCAATATTGTTTTAGTTTATCCTCAGGCTTTATGCAGAAATAAGACACAATTGTACACTATGGCAATGAATGCATTAATAAAGGACAAGATACAACATTCAGATTATATGAATTTAGTAATATGTGCAAGTTGATATGAACTCCGCAAAACAATCCGGGAACTTTTCAGTTACTTCTATTCATCTGAAAATGTAAAGTTCTTCAGCAGTTTTAATGTCATGCAATGATGATCTCAGTCACTTATGCTTCGGTTTTACAGCCAGAGCCTCGAGATTAGCCGGGCCGCCCCATACTGTCCCAAACACATTTCTCTCAGTTTGAAGGGCTTCGTCCAGGGGAAGCTCTCTTCCTGAGATGACAACCTTCTTCAGCGCCTGGATCACTGGAGCCGGGCCCTTAATGAACTGACCCAGCCACCGCTCGGCGTGAGACAGAGCATTTCCCTCGCCGGAGGAGCAGTGGAGCACCTCATCTACCAGTCCCATCTGTTTGCCTAAGTCTGGATCAACTTTTCTGGCACCGCTCAGTAGTTTCAGGGCATTCTGGCTGCCAACAATACGAACTAGTCTGGCAGCTCCTCCCCATCCAGGTACCAAACCCATGTGCTTATGGACAAACTGGATAACACCATCAGACGTCATCAGCCTGGACATTGAAATAAAGTGTGACAGGATATTAAAATACTATTAAAGGGGGGTTATATCATCAGGAATTTTCTTTGATATTTTGAGATAAAACTATTTGTAAAAAAAAAAAATTCTAACATCCCAGACAGAAAAAAGCGCACTTACATAACGTTCTTAAAGTGATTATTTTCACACACTAATTTTGTACTTAATATACTAAAAATTATTCTTTAGTACTTCTTAAGATAATCGTAACTGCTATTTTGAGACGTTGTGAATATGAACTAAAATGTGCTTTTAACACACTATCTCTGTATTAAACCACTTGTAGCACACTTGAACCCATCTTTCATACATTAGTGGGTTCAAGTGTGCTACAAGTGCATTTTAGTTCATATTCACGGTGTCTCAAAATAGCACAGTTGAGTACACTTAGATGTTCTTAAGAAGTACCAAAGAATCATTTGTAGTATTTTAGTACAAAATTATGTGTGAAAATAGAGCAATTTAAATACATGATGGAAATTGACTTTCTTCCGCCTGAGATGGACTGCAAGGAATAAATAATAATTGTATGACTCCTTAAGTGAAAACTGGTGTGTGCTGAACCTGAAGTCGCAGGCAGTGGTGAGCTCAGCTCCTCCACCCAGCGCTCTTCCCTCCACCAGAGCTGCGGAGATGAGCGGCAGCCTGCCTGGAAAAACAGGAGTTTAGCTCCGATTCATCACCACACAACACTGCAGAAACCAGTGGATCTGCACCGATGATCGTCATATTCTTCACACTACAGACTGTAACTCAGATCTTATGTCCATTACATTAGTGTACATCAATTGTAATGCACTACTAAAAATAAAGGTTCTTTATTGGCATCTATGAGAACTTATAACATCAATAATACCTTATCCATTGCATTCATTACAGCGGAAAAAAGTGAGCTTCTTTAAAGAACTATACTGTGGCATCACCTGCTTTTTGGATCCAATGTTTTTAATCATGTGGGGTATGCAAATCATAGTGGAAATTACTGAATGCACTAATTCAATCCCACAATGCACTTCAAAATGACTGTACGACCAAAGGGCAAACTCCCTAATAAGGTAAGCTGCATTTATATATATATATATATATAGAGAGGGGGGGGGGGAGAGGGAGAGGAAGCGAGAGAGAGGATAGAGAAGAGAGAGAGAGAGAGAGAGAGAGAGAGAGAGAGAGAGTAAAGTTAATAATAATAGTAGAATAGTATAATGCTACATTTGAAAGGTAAGCTTCACTTGTTTAATCAATAAATTAATGGAAGTAATTACAGCCACAGTTTTGAATGTGTCTATTTTGACCAATCCGACTGACATCTTTACACAAAACTGAAATAAAACATTGACAATTACACATTTATTATCAGAATGATAATTAGACACGGTCACATTAATAGCATACTAGTCTTTGAAACATGCATCTTTCTAAAGAAGGGACCTCCTGAATTTCATGCTGTGGCAAAGATTCTCAACTTTCTTCAAAAGTATTTTTACAGTATTGACCCCTGGTGTCTTGATTGCTCTAAACTGCTCGTTTCTTCAGAAAGACCAACCTGAGGAGTCTTGTGAGAGTGTTCTGCATGAACTCACACATCTGCATGCCATCCTGACAAAACACAACACACGTAATTACATCGACTGGAAACAGTGCATGTATTGTTCAGTGTGATGTTCTTGGATGCTACAGAAGTTCCTGCAAGTCTCGCTGTGGTCCTCTTATAATGATAGTAAAGTTGCAGGCATAATATAGTTTGCCTGAGTATGTTCGTTCTAAAAGCTGCAGTATGTACAATAAATGTTTTAATCTCAACAGATAGTTCATGAAAATGTAACTTTATGTGATAATGGGATAAGAGGCGTTCTCACGTGTGGGTTTGCTATGGCTCTGACTGCATTGAGATCGGATCCAGAGCAGAAGGTTCCAGCAGCTCCCTGCACAATCACAGCTTTCCCTTCGGTCCAGGTCTCCAGGTCACACACCCGCTGCTCCAGTTCAAGCATCATGCTGCCTGGAGAACACGTGTACACCAATACAACTGTCAAACAACTCATCATCTCAAATCAACTTCAGACACTTTTATGTGCCTTTTTAAAATGTACAAATTGACATTTATTTTAAGAAGATATGAAGGTTGCATTAAAGCTGCACTGGAAACTTTATTTTAAACCATGCTTTTCATAAATGCATTCACTTTTTCAGATTTACGCACAGATTTTATTTTATTGTTTAACTCCAGATCCAGACTATCAATCTTAAAAAAATTAAAGTTCATAAAAACTGTGAATTATTATGAAATAAACATAGACCAAGTTTCACAGATTAAAATGCATAGACTGTAAACATATGGTGTCATTTCCACCATATCCATCGTTTTTCCCAAACTGTTTTCATGCGTAAAGAAAATTAAGGTTAAATATTATTAGCAGGCAAATTATTTTTATTGTGCGCCATATCCAATCAAATGGTAATTTTGTCAAATTATGCAAAAAGTGTACAAATATTATTTGTATAAACTGCTATTATTTAATAAATATTATTTGACCAACGTTACTTGTATGAAGCACCTTAGCAAGACAGCACGGTCTGCACAACTTTCATGTTCACCACAAAATTTGAAATAATGGCCCATATGTGACCCTGGACCACAAAATCAGTCATAAGGGATCCACATCTAGGGGGTGGGGATGGGTAGGTTTAGGGGTGGGGATGGGTAGGTTTAGAGGAGGGATGGTGGGTTTTGGGGTGGAGATGGGTGGGTTTAGGGGTGAGGGTGGGTAGGTTTAGGGGAAGGATGGGTAGGTTTGGTGTGGAGATGGGTGGGTTTTGGGGTGGGGATGGGTAGGTTTGGTGAGGAGATGGGTGGGTTTGGGGTGGAGATGGGTGGGGTTTAGGGGTGAGGATGGTAGGTTTAGGGGAGGGAGGGTACTTTTGGTGTGGAGATGGGTGGGTTTTGGGGTGGGGATGGGTAGGTTTGGTGAGGGATGGGTGGGTTTTTGGTGGGAATGGGTTGGTTTAGGGGTGGGGATGGGTGGGTTTAGGGGTGGGGATGGGTGGGGGATAGGTGGGTTTAGGGATCAGGGGGTGGAGATGGGTGGGTTTAGGGGTGAGGATAGGTGGTTTAGGATCAGGGGGTGGAGATGGGTGGGGTTTAGGGGAGGGTAGGTGGGTTTAAGATCAGGGGGTGGAGATGGGTGGGTTTAGGGTGGGGATGGGTAGGTTTGGTGAGGAGATGGGTGGGTTTTGGGGTGGGAATGGGTAGGTTTAGGGGGGGGTGGTGTGGGGTTTAGGGATCAGGGGGTGGGATGGGTGGGTTTAGGGGTGAGGATAGGTTGTGGTTTAGGGATCAGGGGGTGGAGATGGGTGGGGTTTAGGGGTGAGGATAGGTGGGTTTAAGGATCTGGGGGTGGAGATGGGTGGGTTAGGGGTGGGGATGGGTAGGTTTAGGGTTCAGGGGGCGGAGATGGGTGGGGTTAAGGGTGAGGATGGGTAGGTTTAGGGGATCGGGGATGGGATGGGTGGGTGGGTTTAGGGATCAGGTGGTGGAGATGGATGGGTTTTAGGGGTGGGGGGATAGGTGGGTTTAGGATCAGGGGGTGGAGATGGTGGGTTTAGGAGTGGGGATAGGTGGGTTTAGGGATCAGGGGGTGGAAATGGTGGGTTTAGGGATCGGGGTGGGGATGGGTGGGTTTATGGGGAAGGTGGGTTTGGGATCAGGGGGTGGGGTGGGTTTAGGGGTGGGGATAGGTGGGTTTAGGGATCAGGGGGTGGAGATGGGTGGGTTTAGGGGTGGGGATAGGTGGGTTTAGGTCAGGGGGTGGAGATGGGTGGGTTTAGGGGTGGGGATAGGTGGGTTTAGGGATCAGGGGGTGGAGTGGGTGGGGCTGGTAGGTTTAGGGATCAGGGTGTGGAGACGGGTAGGTTTAGGGGTGAAGATGGGAGGAGTTGGATCTAGATCCAACCACACCCCCGGATCTTGTGTTCTGCAGTGAGGACTATCTCGAATTTAGGCCTATTTGACTATTGTTGCGTCCGAGCGGCTGCATCATCTTACTGGGATGAGGAAGAGTTAATTTTAAGGACTCGCGGAAACAGATAAATATCAAGAACATGATATTTATTAACAGAAAAGGTAGGCCTTTTTTTTAAATTATAAAACAAAGTCTCAGCTTTCAAAATCAGTTTTATAGCGAAACACAAATAATGTGTCTTACAATACTGTTTTTTCAAGCTCTTTAATGATCATATCGCTGTATTTATGTGAATCAATTCCACCACCATCGCTGCCCTGTAATTCTTTTTACTTTTTATTAATTATTTATTGTTATTTTTCTTGCTTTTTAATTATTGTTATTTTCTTTCATTTTAATTTTTTATGAATTATTTATTAATTTCCTTCTTTCGTTGTTGTAATTATTATTTATTTTTTGTAAAGTAATAATTATGAGAAAACGTTTGAATAAAATAAAAGATTAATAGCAAAAGAAATTACTGTTATTATTTATTGATAGTTTAACTAAAGCTTTTCTTTAGTTTCTCCCGGACTTTCTGACCGGGAGACCTCAGGCAGTACGGGTCGGCAGTACACATCCAGCACCATCACACTGAACACAGGGGGCCCCCCAAGGATGTTTGCTGAGCCCCTCCTCTTCACTCTGCTGACCACGACTGCACACCATCCACACAACTCCAACCTCTTCATTTAATTTGCGGATGACACAACTGTGGTGGGTCTCATCAGCAACAGAGATGAGACAAACTACAGGAAGCGAGGTGAGCCGCCTGGCTGGATGGTGCAGTGACAACAATCTCTCTCTGAATGTGGAGAAGACGAAGGGGTTTGTTGTTGACTTCAGGTGAGTGCACACTCAGCATGCTCCTCTGACCATCAACGGTGCGACTGTGGCGAGAGCGAGCAGCACCAAGTTCTGGGTGTACACATCACAGAGGACCTCTCCTGGACCAACAACACTGCTGCACTAGCCAAGAAAGCACACAGCGTCTTACTTCCTCCGCAAACTCAGAAGAGGGCCAGAGCCCCGACCCCCATCATGTGCACCTTCTACAGAGGCACCATCGAGAGCATCCTGACTAGCTGCATCACTGTGTGGTATGGCGCCTGCAATGCGTCCTGCCGCAAGTCCCTTCAACGGATAGTGTGAGAGCAGCTGAGAGAAGATCGTTGGTGTCTCTCTCCCTCCCTCCAGGACATCTACAGCACCCGTCTCACCCGCAAAGCCCTCTACATTGCAGGTGATACACCCACCCGACACAGCTTCTTCAGTCTGCTACCATCAGGGAGGAGACTGCGGAGTCTCCAGGCCAGGACCAACAGACTGAAGGACAGCTTCATCCACCAGGCTGTCAGGAAGCTGAACTCCCTCCCGTCCTTGCCCCCCCTCCCCTCTCTTACACACGCACCACTGAACTCTGACCCCCCCCCCCCCCACACAACACACCACACCACCCCCCCGCACACTCACACACACTGTGACAAGCACCAGTCACTTTGTACAGCATTGGACTGACCTCATTTAACTACCTCTTCTGACAGTCTGAATAAAGACTGCTCTCTCGTCACTTTAATAAAATAGACTTAATAAGCTCTTTGCACTACACCATCCATATTCTGCACTGTCTGTGTATTTCACTGGTTTGCACTATTTACCATGTGCCTTATGCCACTTATCTATTTTTTATTATTATTTTTTTTATTTATTTTTTTCTACATGTCCTTATTTGTATATTTGTGCGTTCTACTGTTAGTGTTTAGTGTTATCTGTATTCACCAGGGAGTAAGAGAAGTAATGCAATTTCAATTCTCTTATGCTGTTACGGTACATGTGGTAGAATTGACAATAAAGCTGACTTTGACTTGACTTTTTTTTACTTTGAAGAATGAATCAACTGATAAGAAAATAATAAATTGATTAATTGAAAATTAATCGATAGATTAGTCGATTAGGTGCAGCCCTACTCGAAATATTTCGACTTTGTTCTCGTAGTATTTAGACTTCATTCTCGAAATATTGCTTTAATTTCGTAATCTTAGATTATTGTTTACGTGGCACTAAAACGCCGTCGTAGAAAGTAAGCTCGAGCACCGGAGAAGGCGTTCATGCGCGCGGGGTTGTTGACGGTGAGCACGGCGATGCCAGACTCCTGCTGCTTCTGGAGCTCGATGGATCCTCCCGAGAACACCTGCAGCTTCTCCCTGATACCCCCAGCAGACCCGCTCCTGTGGCTGCAGACGGCTCGGTTCTGCTGGAGGATCCTCCTCACGGCTCCGCGGCTCTGGGTCCACCGGTACCGAGCAGCTCCGCACACACTCATGATGCAGCTGCTGCAACTGTACAGAGACACGTGCACACAGTACAGAGTGTATAATGTATTCCACGTGTATTTTAATGTTGTATACGAGTAGAAACGTCACCTGACCTGTTTTGAGAAGTCGAGTAACTTTAAAAAAGGTCCTGAAAGAAACAAAGTATTGACATATAGATCCCGCCTTACTGTAGCCTCACATTCCTGAATAAAGCTACTGCTATTTGCACTGAGTGTGTTGAAGAAAATCACAAATATGTAAAAGCTGACGAAATACCCACCAGAGATAGCGATGTGTTTATTAAAATTATTTTTCTAGGAGATGCTTCAAATGACCACAAGGGCGCAATGTTCCCCAATGCACCCCCTGCACAGGCAGAGAACACAGTAGCACAGTAACTGACTAAACAATTTAATATTGTTGTCAAACCAGTTATTAAAAAATATATTTGTGTTTGTATAGAACGTTTCTATTATTTCATATGAAATAGCGATGCAGATAAAAAAAAATGCTTAAATAGGCTATTAATGATCAAGATTGGAGCATTTGTTTATTTTTATTAATGTGCATTTTCAGCATGGGTGTGTGATTTGCATTGTAGAGTAAAAGTATTGTAAAGTTATGTTTATCCCAGACCTTATTTTATATTTTTTTGTAAAACCCCATTATAATTTAATGTTTATTGTTGAACACTTAACAATACACATGAAACACACAACACTATCATATATTTATTTATTTAACACATACTCAAATTTGCACCTAACATACTAAATTGTCTATTTTGTATACTGTGTTTGTGCTATTTTTCACATTGTCTATTTTGTCTATTTTATATTATTATTTTTATTATCTGTGTCTTGTCATGTCACTGTCATTCTGTCGTGAGGAGCTTCTGGCACTAAAACAAATTCCTCGTATGTTTAAACACCTGCAATAAAGCTCATTCTGATTCTAATATAATATAATGTACATTAAATGAAATTCAGTTTTTTTGTCACTCAATATTACACAACTCACTATTACATGTATATATCACAGTTATACTAAATAAATATTAGAATTGTAACCAGAAAAAAAAAACCAAGTGAACAAGCGTGACAATAAGCTTTCACAATTTCTAAAGAAAATTAATTATTTTCCAAGCCTAACTAAATAACTGGAGAGAGAGTTATTTTTAATTCCATGTAGATCACAAACCACAGAAAACGCTAGTGGAGTCGCTAGTGGAGGTGACGTATTGTTTTGCCCTGACCAACATGGCGGACGCGTCGCTAGTGGAGGTGACGTATTGTCTTGCCCTGGCCAACATGGCGGACGCGTCTCTAGCGGAGGTGACGTATTGTTTTGGCCTGACAAACATGGCGGACGCGTCTTAGTGGAGGTGACGTATTGTCTTGCCCTGACCAACATGGCGGACGCGTCGCTAGCGGAGGTGACGTATTGTTTTGCCCTGACCAACATGGCGGACGCGTCGCTAGTGGAGGTGACGTATTGTCTTGCCCTGACCAACATGGCGGACGCGTCGCTAGTGGAGGTGACGTATTATCTTGCCCTGACCAACATGGCGGACGCGTCACTAGTGGAGGTGACGTATTGTTTTGCCCTGACCAACATGGCGGACGCGTCGCTAGTGGAGGTGACGTATTGTCTTGCCCTGACCAACATGGCGGACGCGTCGCTAGTGGAGGTGACGTATTGTCTTGCCCTGGCCAACATGGCGGACGCGTCGCTAGCGGAGGTGACGTATTGTTTTGGCCTGACCAACATGGCGGACGCGTCTCTAGTGGAGGTGACGTATTGTCTTGCCCTGACCAACATGGCGGACACGTCGCTAGCGGAGGTGACGTATTGTTTTGCCCTGACCAACATGGCGGACGCGTCGCTAGTGGAGGTGACGTATTGTCTTGCCCTGACCAACATGGCGGACGCGTCGCTAGTGGAGGTGACGTATTATCTTGCCCTGACCAACATGGCGGACGCGTCATAGTGGAGGTGACGTATTGTTTTGCCCTGATCAACATGGCGGACGCGTCGCTAGTGGAGGTGACGTATTGTCTTGCCCTGACCAACATGGCGGACGCGTCGTAGTGGAGGTGACGTTGTCTTGCCCTGACCAACATGGCGGACGCGTTGCTAGCGGGAGATGACGTATTGTCTTGCCCTGACCAACATGGCGGACGCGTCGCTAGCGGAGGTGACGTATTGTCTTGCCCTGACCAACATGGCGGACGCGTCCTAGCGGAGGTGGTGACGTATTGTTTTGCCCTGACCAACATGGGCGGACGCGTCGCTAGTGGAGGTGACGTATTGTCTTACCTGACCAACATGGCGGACGCGTCGTTAGTGTAGGTGACGTATTGTTTTGCCCTGACCAACATGGCGGACGCGTCGCTAGTGGAGGTGACGTATTGTTTTGCCCTGACCAGCATGGCGGACGCGTCGCTAGTGGAGGTGACGTATTGTCTTGCCCTGACCAACATGGCGGATGCGTCGCTAGTGGAGGAGACGTATTGTTTTGCCCTGACCAACATGGTGGACGCGTTGCTAGTGGAGGTGACATTTTTTGCCCTGACCAACATGGCGGACGCGTCGCTAGTGGAGGTGACGTATTGTCTTGCCCTGACCAACATGGCGGACGCGTCGCTAGTGGAGGTGACGTATTTACGCTTCTGATCGGAGCTCCACTTGCCCAGTATGTCTGCAGCCAGACCCTATTGAAAGTTTTTGAACAGTAAGATTTTAAAAAATATATATTTTAAGAATTTTCTTCTGCTCACCAAGGCTGCATTTGTTTGATCCAAAATACTGCAAAGCAATGTCATTGTGTAATATTTTGCTATTTAAAACAACTGCTTTGTATTTGAATAAATTGTAAAATGTAATTCATTGCTGATAAAAGCTGAATTTCCGGCATCATTACTCCAGTCTTCAGTGTCACATGATCTTCAGAAATCATAATAATACACTGATTTGCTGCTCAAGAAACATTTTTATTTGTATTGTTATCCATATTTAAAACAGTTGAGTACATTTTTTCAGGACTCTGATGAATAGAAAGATCCAAAGATCAGTATATAATTAAAAAGCTTTTGTAACATACACTATATCATTCAAAAGCTTGGAGTCAGTATATTTGGGATATTTGTGGGGGTGGGGGGGTAAATTATAGAAAGTACTTTTATTCAGCAAGGATGCTTTAAATCGATCTAAAATGATGACAAAGTAATTTATAATGTTACAAAAGTTTTCTATTAACTGCTGATATTAACTTTCTATTCAGCAAAGAAACCTGGAAAAAATCTACTCAGCTGTTTTCAACATTGATAATAATATAATAAATAATAAATGTTTCTTGAGCAGCAAATCAGCATATTATTATGATTTCTGAAGATCACGTGACACTGAAGACTGGAGTAATGATGCTGAAAAAACAGCTGCATCACAGAAATAAATTACAGTTTAACAGATATTCACATAGAAAACAGTTATTTTAAATAGTAAAATTATTTCACAATATTACCAGTTTTTCCTGTCTTTGAATCAAATAAATGCAGGATTATTGAGCAGAAGAGACTTATATAAAAAACATGAAACATCTTACTGTTCAAACTCCTTTGACTGGTTGTGTATTATGCACATTTCATTAAAAAGGTAGAATGCATAAAAATATATAACTATTAATCTGGTTCGTTGTTGGCATAAGATGTTAATATCATGTACTCTATTGCATGCTGTGTTACAGATCTGAAGACCACAAACATGTCATGTAGGTATTAAACTAAGATATTACAATAATTTATCAAGGTATTTTATGGGCATACACCTGTTTTTATAGCCTACAGCTGAATGCCATGGCATCTGTCTGTTATCACTTTTGTGCATTTTATAGTTGAAGTTTACATTACAAACAATTAATGACGATACTTGGACGTTTCTGTAGTGTAGTGTGATCAGGTCCCAAGGTCTTTTTGTTTGTTTTTTAAATAAACTGACAGATCATAACTTTAACTTTTAGATATTATTTTTTAAACGTTTTAGGTGAAAACATCAACATTGCACCACGTCGACTTTCTCAAAAAAATATCCTGGAAAGAAATAGCTTTACTCACCATCAGATATAAGCTGCTGTGATTGGATCCTGAGCTTGTAAAGGACTGAGACATAACCTTATCTGACCTTACCCGATGACCCAAATTAACATCCTACACATGTATTTCTCCACAACATGATTTAAAGATGAAGGACATTTACATCGGGAAAACTACACGTGGTAATTGTGATTTATGATTACAGATTTGTCTCTCATTGTGTATACTGTACAGTTGAACATCACAGCCTGGTTGACATTACAGAAATGACAGTTTTAATAATTTATTATATAATATTTATAGGTTATAGACCTTTAAGGTTTTAGGTTACACCGTCACGTGGGACAGACTTCGCGCGTATTTTTAATCTGGCGCCAAACAGACGCGCGCGAATAGTTCTTCATCATCTGAGGAGACAAACACATCAAGAGTAAGCAGTCATTATTAAACACTTCATTTTATCCTTACACACTTTAAAAAAAGCTGGCGTTTAGTTTAAAATGTTAGCACGTTTTAAGATAGTGACATTGACTAACTGTTTAGCATCTCCACAGATTGTCGCCAGTTCAAGTTACTTAAAATATCATTCATATATTTACTTACTTGTTTACTTATGAACGTATGTATGTATATGTATGGTTTATCCAGTGTTGGGAAGGTTACTTTATAAATGTAATAGGTTACAGATTACAAGTTACCCTATTTAAAAAGTAATAGGTAGTGTAACTTTTAAATTACTTTATTAAAGTAATGCAACCGATTACATTTGATTACTTTTCTAAATGTCTAATGTTTTTAACTGTTAATCATTTTTAAAACATGTATGTTAACTTTACAGTAGTACTCAACACCGTCAGACTTTCAAAATACATCATCACTTGAATTAAGATTATAATAATTAAATTTTAAAGCACATCCGCCACAAAATCAGACTTACTTTGAGATCATCCCGAGGTTAAATACAGGTTTAAAACATAATAGCTATGATGTTTTTGAAATCAAAGCTTTGCATAGTTATGAAAGAAACACTGGCATCTAACAATGGCTTAAAAAACAAGTTAATCTTATAAAATAAAGCAAATACATGAATCCAAATAGGACACAGTCATTGAGTAAGCAAGTCCTGAAACAATTGGTGTCTCATATTTTAGAGAAGTCAATGCAATTTATGAAATAAATCAAATAAATCTGTATGTGGGTGTGAATAAAACTCATATGTAACCCTATTTGTAATTCTTAACATTTTCATAAGCAACAGTTATTTACAGTAATAATATTTTTTTCTGGTTACACTTTATTTTAAGGTGTCCTTGTTACACATATTTAATGTACTTACTATTATAATAACAATTAATTATGCATAATTACATGCAAGTAAACCTTAAACCAAACCCTAACCATATAGTAAGTACATGTAGTTAATTAATATTACTCGGTACTTAAATGTATAATTAAACTGTAACAAGGACACCTTAAAATAAAGTGTAACCTTTTTTCTGAGTAACTGTAATTGATTACAATTACATTTATTTTGTAATTAAATTACGTAATTCCGTTACATGTAACTTCCCAACACTGGTTTTGAAGGACCTCTAATATAAAATAACATACTATATATATATACCCTGCCAAGGTATTATGTTATATAACCAGAAACAATGGTACATTATAAAATCATGTCTAGTCCCAAAAGAGTGCAGGAACAGACGCCTTTCTTTGACCGTCAAGTGTCGTCAAATGTCAGATTGCTCCGTGACCGGTCGACAGATGCTCATCTTTCTGTCGCAGACGTCTGTGTCGGGTCTCTGGCTTCCGGTTGGGAAAGATGTTTGAGTGAAGCGGAATAAATGTGGACAAGGATGAGCTGATTTGCGCCTGGGGAAGGTGATCTTTGTCCTGGCATGTCGGCTAAGGTTTTCTGACAGGATGCTGCAGCTGAGAAAACATTTTCTGACTTAATTCTGTAACTAAAGACAGCAAGGTTGGAGACGAAATGTCTACAATAGCTGACTAAAATAGAGGTTTAGATCCAGGAATGTGAGGTACAAGGCAAAGGCTGTACTTTGGACATTGTATTCAATGTGGCGTCTTTAGGGGCACATTGAGGCCATATTGGGAAAAAGTTTAGCAGAAAAGCGGGTTTAGTCCAAAATATCCTTCTACCTTTGTTTACAAAATCGTAGATGTTGTAGTAGAGTTTTGTCTTGCTGTGTTATTTCATGGTATCACATAGAAATAAGGTGAAATGTTTACCATTTTACAGCCAGGGGTTACTGCTATCAGTGTCTTCATTCATTCTTAAGATCACAAATACTGCTTCAAAGCAAGGTATTTACTTTAATAATGAAGTCATTTAATTCAATGCAAAAAAACACCAGTTTTGAAAAGAAAAGACCAAATAGATTATGAATAAAACACATCTACGTCTTGAAATGAGTGTCAATATTTTATTCTATAAATGCTGAATACAGTTTCATTTGTGATATTATCAAGAAACAGGACTGCGAAGGCATTGTCTGAATGATATGTCTCAGGTAAGCACGTAAACTGAGCGTAGAATCCGTTCGTATATGTAATAATAACACAAGTCAATGGTTTTGGTAAAGTTGGTACAAGATATTCTCAATCAGACATCAGACCTCACACACATGAGGTTACGCTGACAGAAAACAGGTCTACATTTTCAGCTATAAAATATGACAACTGGTTTATGAAAACAGAAAACAAGTCACATTGGTAGAAATAAAATGCACAAGTAAACCAGTCTTTGAGAAGAAAGAATGAAAAGATAGTTTGATTTCATGGTTATTTAAATCTAAACAACAAAACTGGACAGTCATAGTTGGTCTTTACACAGGCAACATGTACAAGCTTTGGTGGTGGATGAGGAGATAGCCCCCTTACTATGTAAAGCGCTTGAGTGTCTAAAAAGCGCTATATAAATGTAACAAATTATTAATTATTATTATTATTAAAGGCATTGGACGTAATCTAACGGCCATTTAGATGACGGTCTCTGTGTGAAAGGTGGAGTAGGTGAGTGTTTGTCTCTGGGTGAAGACTGTGGGTGGTGTGTTGTTGTTGGTGGCGGTGAGGGAGTCGATGCAGACGAGCGGCTAGCCCAACGAGAGGGCAAACGTCTCTTTGCCGGACATGCAGGTCGTGAAAAGCTCTTCTTGATAGTTACAGAGGACTCTTTGCATTGCTGTTGAGACAAATATCTTTATGAAATCTCACTGGATTTAAATATTCCTGTCAACAGCTGCACAATAATGCACATTAGCTCGGTGTGCTTTCATGTAAAGATCTATCGCAGAGCGCGTGAATGAATCTCACAAGAACTGTCACGATGTTTAGATCCAAATGCAATTTAATAAAAGAGAAGCCTAATTTGAATTATTCTTTTTTATGTAATTCAATCTATGATGCAAACCTATAGTGTATAATAAAGAGAAACTACATTATTGAAATTGTGAAGCTGATATAACTTAATTTGATACAACAGGATGATTTTTATAAGTGCAATACAGCATGGGGAAGGGGGTGCCTAATCAAAATCATAACAATCCCCCCCCCAATTTTTTTTTTCAATGCCATTGCATTTAAAGGCCTAAAGGCCAAAGTATACTTCACTTTGTACGTATATGCGAGGCACAGTGTACAGTGCGCGTGACGTGAATTTCGTCATCAGAATAGTACACGCGTACTGTACGCGCATCCTTGGATTTTTGTAACGTACGAGTCAAATGAAGTATACTTTGCAAGGCTGCACATACGACTGCGGATACGCTAATGTACGTGTAAAAAAAATAAGTATACTTAAGGCCTAAGCCTTTTTTAACGCGTACGTTAGCGTATGTGCACAGTCGTACGCGCAGCCTTGCAAAATATTCTTGATTTGACTCGTACGCAGACATTCGACGCATGCACTTTACGCCAAATTGCAATACCTCTCCTGGCCTAGCGGGGCCCGTAGGGAGCATTTATGAAGATTACAGTTTGACGAAGGACACGGAAGAAAAACTCATAGAAGTCCGGTAAGCACAGCGGAAAGGCTAGCCGTGACTAAGTATTGCTGCAAGCTACCGTTTGGGAAGCCGGACAGTGTCTAAGCTTAATTCCGGAGGTGTGTGAAGCCATATGTTTATGCCGTTTTTCTTCGGCTACCTTGTGAATCGATACCCCCGCGGCAGCGCTTCCACCTTGTGGATAAACTAATTACTGCAAGAGAGTTTAATGCGCATGTGCGACCACAAATCCGGGGATGCGCGTACTATTCTGATGGCGAAATTTGCATCACGCGCACTGTACGCTGTCCCTCGCGTACGCGTACAAAGTGAAGTATACTTTGGCCTTAAAGCAATGGCTGAACTTTTGTCTCCTGCACATGTTCTCCATTTTAGAGCTGAGTGAAAATAAAAGAACTGATTAAATCTCTCTAATGCTTTTCTGACTCACCTGACAATCATTTAGAGTCATTTGTTGTGTAATTTACAAAGCAGGCAGTCCGTGCAGAGGACTAGTTTCACTAGACTACTGGTCACGCTACATGTTTCTGTAATTACACCACATACCTTGGCCTCCTATAAAAAACACTTAGTTGAGGTTTTCTAAAGAACTAAACATGAAAGATGCAAATTAAACTTTGGTGCCACTAATTATTTTCATGTCAAGCTTTAATCCAACAAAAAGAAGCTTCTGAGCTCCTCGCTTTGAGCAATCTGCCAATACTTTCTGACAGAAATTCAACTTAAGGAATTTTAATTGTGTTGCTTAGATGGTTTTGTGGGAACGAGGTATTTTAACAATAAATTCTAAATATTTCCAGACTTGAGAAAATACTTGTATAATCTTTCTAAGCAATGTCTAATGTTACTGTTACTTAGCACTGAGAAAAATCTCTGATCACACACATTCACCAGTTACTGTGTGTAAGACTGTACAAGCACTCATAGAGACAACCTATGAACCTATACATTTATGTCTAAAATAAAATGTTTAATGAAAATTAGCTGTTCTTAATATTTGTTGCTATACAGCAACAATTTGTTCCTGTATTTCACAGTTAAAGAAGTTTGCAGGCGCTACAGCACTCTTAACCATGTGTACATTCACAGTACAACACAGGCTCTCAGACATTTTAGCAAATGCATTGGGAACAAAGTGACCTCTTGTCTTGAATAAAATGCTACTTGAGACCAAAGTATACTTCACTTTTTACGTGTACGCGAGGGAAAGCGTACAGTGCACAACATCAAATGGAGTTTTGTACACGTACAAAAACAAGTTATAGCTACTTTGGACTTTAAATTGATAGTTCACCCAAAAATTTTATCTGTCATGATTTACCTCCACTCGACGGTAGCCACTGACTTCCATAGTATGGTAGAAAATACTACGGAAGTTAATGGCTACCGTCAAATGTTTGGTTACCAGCATTCTTCAAAATATATTATTTTGTGTTCAACAGAAGAAAGAAATTCATACAGGTTTGAGGATGTGTAAATGATGACAGAGTTTTCATGTTTGGGTGAACGATCCCTTTAATACACCGCAGTCATCTACACTTGCACCTCATACACTTCTCCGGCTGAGTCATTTAGCATGTATTTGAATGTTTGCAGTTCGGGGGAAAGTGTGTGTTTCTGTGGCTTGAATGGCGTGGGTCTATGTTCAGGAGTGTGTGCAGTACTGACCTGCACTGTTACATGTGTTCTCTTTGTGGGCTATGACCTGGTGGTGTGGTGTGTGTGTTAGTTTCTGACTGGATCTGGGCTCATGTTGCATATCCAACATTTCCAAGAGGTCCACGAGGTCTTCCTTCTTCCCTGGAGTGGGCTGTGACTGCTGATGCTGCTCGTGAGATCTCTCCAAATCCTCGTAATTTTTGAGAATCCTTTCAATAGCTCCATAGTTGGACCTAGACTCCATCGGACGAGGATAGGCTGCTAGCGTAGAGGGCTTCCATGGATTTTCATCTAGAATCCGAGACCTGGTGCAACACGTGTCCTTTTTTATCTGTTTGGGTTTTTTGTCTGCTTGATGTTGGTCTGTACCAACTGTCAGAACTTTGCTGGACTTTTCCAACTGGGTTTGCAGTTGTGGTGGACTTGCACTCAGTTCAAAGCGTTTTTCTCCAACACCTGGGACAAGCTGGTCAACTGAAATTGGTGAAGTCTGTAAAGGCTTAACTTCACTGTCTTGCTTCAGACTAAGTTCCTGCTGCAGAGATGAAGACTTAGTGACAAGGTCTTTTGCTTCCTTCCTTCTTCCCTCCTCTTTTGGGCACTCTGCTACAAGATCCGAGAGCAAATCCTTGGGATTGTCTTCAACGTGCCTCGAAGGACTGCTTATAAGTGTGTCCTTTGATATGACCTCTGGTAGACTATGAGAAGAATCAGTGGAAGCATTCATGGAAATGTCCGAATCACACCGAACGCCCATCCCTGCCTGGAAGAGCGTACGGTTGAACTCTGCCGTTTTCTGCTCAAGACTCACATTTCTGGGAGTCGCTGTAGCACTGGGATATGGCGAAATAAAGTCTAGCGATGCAACAGAATCTGTAGGCATGTTCATGGGATGATATGCACCCTTGTTTTGTTCATCTATTTGGTTTAGACTGCGATCTGAAGCTGCAGCTGCAATGTCCATATTTGAGAGGACATCTCTTAACAGGTACATATCTGGATGACTTGTTGCTGCCAAATCTACTTCCATCGCAGGACCAGCGTATCTGGGAGCAGCTAATATTGCACTTTGAATCAACAGGCACGGTGCAGGCTACATTACCAGAGTCTGTCAGAATTTTCCCCTCATTTTCTTGAAGCATTGCTTCAAATTTTTGTACAATTGCAGGGCTGGTGTACTTTCTGTCTGGGTGGGTTCCTGGCCATTGACACCCTTGCTCTGTACCACTGGACTCTATTTCTGAAACTGAAGGACTGCTTAGGTACCAAGATGTACTACGGGCTGGTATGGGTGGGGCTTGTTGTCTTATGTTGTTTTGTGGCTTAGCCTCACTTTTCTGCGATTCCATGTTACAACCTTCCCAATTCGTCCAGTATTGTTCATCGAGGGATTTAAGGTCTTCACTCATGTTTTTCAAGTACAAAACTGTGTCCTCCATTTCCAAATTGTCCTTTAGCCTCTCCACCATCTCAGCCTCTCTTGAAAAAAACGTTGACTCACTGCGGCTCCTAAGAAGGAAAACCAAACAAAGTGAAGTCATTATAAAGCACTTATCTGATGTATTTGTGATGCATGCAGCACCTGTTTGCAGCCAGGTTTACCTCTTAATATCAGGCCACTTCCTTGTTTCATCCTGGTAGCTACAGAGTTCTTCACTCACACAAGCAATTTCCTTAAGTGCCTACAAGACGTTGATGAATAAGAGGACTTAGATGCAAACTTTAGACCTCAGATCACACAATAATATATGGCACATCTCTAGCAGCATCCAAACATGGAATATAATGGATGATAATTAAATTTACAGTGGATTTACAGCTCCCTAGGTTTTGTGCTTCCATTAAGGAATATTTTATGAGGTTTGGCAAGAAATGTATAGCAAGAGTAGGATACAACATGGCCAAAGGCCCGCCTTAAGAAAAAATGTGCTATAGGATTCACTGCGCCTAAAATGTAAAATTGCAGTTGTATTGAACATTAATGAAGCAATAGATTATGTGTGAAAATAAATCATTCAAGTTGTTTATTTTGTTTAAAAATCTTATAAATGTATTAGGTGGCAAGGGGGGCCTTTTACCCCACACACGGCATTGATACAAATACTTCAGCTAAAATAATGTTTTTTAAAATAAGGTCTAAGTTAATACTTGTTCAAAACAATCACTTTAGCAAAGTTTGCACTATTTTCTGCTTTAAAAAAATAAATAAAAGTACTGTATATACAATAAATATATTGTCATTAAAATATTCTAATATAAAAAAAACTTTTAAATACAGAAACAAAATAATTTTAATAAGTAAAGATTCTGAAAGCATTGAAGGAGATTCAATAATAATTTAATATACATTTACAGTAGTAACAAAAAATGATATTTAATTATATGATATGATATGTTTCATTCTAAACATGGTGATTATCTCTAATATGGACACCCAACATAATATATGATATTTACCATCTGAATCTAACCATGTCATGTCATGAAAACCAAAAAAAGTCAGCGATCTATTAATTATCATGTTAATCACGGCGCCTTTAGCCCCAACAGCAGGGGCGCTTTTTACCCCAAATACCATACTTTTACACATTCTTTCATTATTTAAAAACTGTTGCTTTAATTATCTTAAGCAAAACTGAAAATCATAAAGAAGACTTTTGTCACAAAATATATGCATTGATTTTAGCTATTCTCATTTGCTACTTAAATCTAAAACATTTGAAAAAACATCAACTATTAAATCAGGTAAGCACTGAATCAACTTTGCACTGCTGCACGCGAGACAAATATACACGTGCATCTTGAAAAGCGAATGTTTTGGAAAGTGCTACGCCATGTTTTTGTGCCATCTAGTGGTTTAGATGAAAATAATATCAAAGGTGCCTTTTACCCAGGGGCACCTTTAGCCTTGTTGTACCCTATAATAATAAATCCTGAGAGAACAACAAAGTCTCACCGCATTAAGGTCAGTATTGTTCTTCTTCTTGCCACTTCCACAGCTTATTTCCATGCTCTGAAATCTTTTGAAAGGGTTAAGGAGGTCATCTTGTCCAATGAAGCAGGACTTCTTGCCCATTTTCTTTTCCAAACAGCTTTCCAGGATTTCTTCCAGCTCTGCAGTGTCTATGGCCTGTTGTTCAGCAGCATCTTGCTGATTTAATAGTTCGCTTTGATCGCTGTTGCACTGGTCACTGGATTCACTCGTGTTGTGACTGAGTTGACTTGGTTGGGAGTCGATGCTGGCATTGCTTTGCTGGGTTAGAGCTTCAGAGTACTCATTGATCTGGACGTCTGAGGGATAGGTTACAGCACTCGACAAAGTGCTGGCAGAACATGAGCTGAGCCTTAGTGCATTTTGTCCATCAGTAAGTGGTCTCTGAGAGCTTCCCATACGGTGGGCCCTCACTTCAGTGTACAACTAGAAAAGACAAAACAATTATGTAGTCCTTGGTACATCTACCAAAACTCTTGTCACTTACCAAGAGCAGGGTTGTTTAATCCCGCTCATGGAGGGCCAAAAGACCTGCAGAGTTTAGCTCCAGCACACTTGCCTGGATGTTTCTAATTAGACTGAATACCTTGATTATTTGGTTCAGGTGTGTTTAATTAGGATTGGAGCAAAACTCTGCAGTACAGTGGCCCTACAGGAGCAGGTTTCGACACCCCTTGCAGTACAGCATGACCTCCCAATGCCAATACTGTGGGTTCAATTCCCAGATAATGCAAGAAATGATAAAATATATACCATGAATATGGCGTAAGTTGCTTTGGATAAAATTGTCTGCCACAATTCATATGTAACCACATACCAAAAATCGAAGTCATGGTTCAGTCCCTCAATGCAGCCCTAGAGGGCCATTACTTTGTTGAGTTTAGCTCCAGGCCTAATCAAAGACACGTGAGCAAGCTAATCAAGGTGTTCAGAGTTGCTAGTTACTAAAATTAAAGGTTTGATCAGGGTTTGAGCTAAACTCTGCCTGTCAGTGGGAGAATTAGAGGAACCCTGGTCTAGAGCTAAGCATTTGGAAATCAAGCTCTATGGGATTACACTTTGACAGACTTGGATGGAAAGGAATGGATGGAAAAGGTTCACACTGCATGATATTCAAAATCATTCGTTGTTTTCACACTGCACGACTATCTGGGGTAGCATTCAGTCACATTGCACGATGGATCGGCGACGAGGTTACACCCTGCATGACTTTACAATAGGAAGAATCGCCGACAACTCTGTCTAGTCCACAAACTACGTTTCACAACCAAACGCACTTAAGATGTGATAAGGAAAAACGCAAGCTCACACGTGAGATCAGTGTTCCCGCACGAGACTAGAAATGTTATTAAAATGGTAGCCAGCAAGACGTTCGCGATACAAATGGTTTGTGCACTGATGTGCAGCGAAAGGGCAAAAAAGAGAAAAAGATTATGGAGGAAATGGTTATTGTGATATTGTGGTCTATATACACCTCCCTGAACTTCGTGCTGCTCTGTATCTTAGGTTGTTTTCACACCTGTAGATCGATTGCTCTGTTCCAAAACAGGGATTACAATTATTACAATGTTGCTTTTTATTCTTGGTGCGGTTCGCTTTCACATGGCAAAATTTCTAAACGGACCAAAAAAGTCACGTGCGAGTAAACTGTGCTCTGATTGGTTAAAGTTCCACGGAGCTGGAATGGCAATAAACATGATTAATTTGGAAAGAGAGGGAAACAAACTCTCTCTCTCTCTCTCTCTCTCTCTCTCTCTCTCACACACACACACAGACGCACACACACATGTCAGGATGGAATGTCAACAGCTTCGAGGTCTTATTGTTGTTGTTTTGTAACGTTAGCTGTTGTCCCGGGGACGGTATGACCAAAAATGTATATCACTGTATTTTTCTAAATTATACCGGTTTCACGGTATATATTTTTTTCATGCATGACCGGGTGTTAACCACATTTTCTACTGACTGAGGAAAAACTGCAGTAGATTGACTTACAATGCCATATTTTAGTGTCATGATGAGTGAATATTGTAGAAAAATTCCACACTAAATATGTGGACATTAACGTTTTAAATATAAATTTGCTTTTTGAGATGCACAACGGCTCAGCTTTTACTTTATTTGGAACTATTTTCATTGATGATATAGAGCAAAATCATGCAGTACTTGTTTATTGATCTGCTGTATTAAATCAATATATCACATTTGCAAATTCCCCTTATAATTATTAAAAGCTGTCACTCTCCTGATCGCGATCTGTGGGCGCACAGAAATTGAGAGCGCGTGAGTGAGTTCAAGACTCAAAAGCACGTGCAAATGTGATACATTCTGTCGGAACCTGCGGGAATGAGTATAATTATTATTAATAGCCACAATCCCGCGCCGAAATTCAAGTTCTTCTCTGTGTTCTCTGCTAAGAACCCGACTGTGAATGATGCGAGCGGCGTTACTATGTTGTCAGTGAGAAGCTGCAGCCGAGGCGGGGATGATTTTTGGTGCCAGCAGAACAACAACAGTTCGCTACATGTTTCCGACATGTTTCTTTCCCCTCAGTAATCCCTGATAGCATTTAAATGGAGTGAACACGGAGCAGTTTTTCCGTGAGTGGGAATGTAAAACCCGGAGTGGATCCAGAGCGGAGTGATTACAGAACGCTTCGAGTGGAGAGAGGAACGTGCTTTAATCCACTCCAGGCTTTGATCACATCCCCCTCAGCAGACTGAATGCACCTCGTCTTTCCTTAATTTAAGACCTATTCAAGCTACAATCAAGACAGTTATAACACTATTTGAGAAGTGTAAGCGTATTTACGGTCTTAAAATTATGAAAAGTGATTTTAAGAAGGCGGGAACCCTGCAATTGACGGGAATCCGTCGTGTCGACGGAGAACTGTTGTGTGTGAGAGACGCGGGAGCTGGTGAAGCGGACGGTGGATATGTGGTGCGGTCGATGTGGATATAGTGGATGACTTCTCTCTCATCACATTCTACTAGTGCTTCAGTTTCGGAAATTTCACGCTTAGTAGGCTAACACATGCAGCTGTATCCTCGCCAAAATGCAATAGTGAAAAGAGACCCCTCTCTAACAGTGTCGCGTTCCGAACGCTATTTAAATTAGACCGGTATTGCGGTATTTTAAAAATTAATATCATAAGAAAAATAAACACCGGTATTCGGTATGAACCGGTATACCGCCCAGCACTAGTTAGCTGTCGATATATTTATAATTTTGGGAAGGAGTCCAGGATTCGTCTGGAAAACATTGTTAAAATTAACATGTTATGAAGAGCAATAAGGCTGCATTATAAAATGAAAAGGCGCGCTTTGATTTTGAATGGCGAAGACGTGCACATCCACTGCTTTTCACTGAACTTACGTATTTACCCATTATATAGTGTGACACAGCCTGGTTCGTTGGTCCGTTGGATCGGATTACTTTCTCACTACAACCGAACCGCTCCAGAGTTCGTTTTCAATCGAGCCGAGACCCCCTCACTCAGGCGATCTCGGACCAATTGTTTTGGCGTGGATCCGAGCGCGATTGCCGTGCTCACATATGTCCAAACGAACCGAGCAAAGGGGGGAAATGTGCCAGGTTCCGAAACAACAGGCTAAGTGTGAAAGCACCCTTACTCTCTCATTGGCTGTTGGTCATCGCTGATGTATTTTATAGTGAGAACTAATTTCACACAGCAGGATTTGGAATCGCCGACACTGATTCTCTAAGATCGCATTTTTGATAATTCACACTGCGTATGATTGTCATTCGCATTAACGAGCACCGATTTGCCTCCGATTTTGGGCATTTGTCAGAATGGTAGACTATGAGAAGAATCAGTGGAGTCAAAACCTGTCAGCGAGTGAAAATCGGGGCTAAAACCGTGCAGTGTGAACTCGTCATTAGTTCATGGAAAGTTCTGTAACTAGACCTAAGAAATGCAGCTAAAATGGTAGAGAATAGAGCACTAGCAACACCTTGGTTCTTGGTTTGATTTTGAAGGATTGCTCATACTGATAAGATGCGTAGCTCAAATGCACTTTTGATGAAACATCTGCCAAATGCATACGTGTTTGGACTTTCCCCACGATTAGCTTGGAGCTCTGAGCTTCTGTCTGATGATTGCCAGTCACCACCGGGCTAAACTTCCTTTGGCAGTCACTTGCAATTCCAAGGTTTATATAACGTGACTTCACCACTTCCAATTTTAGGTGTTCCCATTATCCATCAAGGCTTACTTGCAAAGCGTTAATTTAGCATGGAATAAACAGGAGTACTTAGGGAGTCAGTTTGAAACAAGATCCCGTTCTCTCAGCTGAGCCGTAGGGAGTGGCGCACATCTGCAGACTCACCTCCTCGATCCTCCGCTGCATATCCATGAGCTGGTTCTCCCACTCCTTCCTCTCAGCCTCAAAGCGTTCCAGCAGCTCAGATTTCTCCTTCACCCAGCCCTTCTCACTGTTCTCCAGCCTGCAGCGGAGGTCCATGGCCGCACTGTGAGTGTCTGCCAGCAGCTTCTTTTGTTCTGCTCTCTCCCGTTTCAGAGTATCCCCTAGTTCTGGACTCCTCACAGTCTCCACCGCCACACTACATCTCCGGGCTTCTAACTGTGGGGGAAGAGAAGCAGGGGTTTGCTGACCGCCAAATAGGAAATGGGAAGGGTATAGGACAGTTGTACAGAGAAAAGCAAGAATTTGAACAGGAAAGAGGAGTTTGGGGAAACCTATCGCCAACCGGATGAAATGGACCTTAAGGCCTCATCGGATGCCCAGCCTAAGCCTACTCACACAAACAGCTCAGACTAGTGCCGAGAGTTTTGTATGTAATGGAGAGGCCACGTCGGTATGCTGACCCCCCGATGATCCTGGAAAGAGAGCTCACTAGACAGAAGACACTAAATCCATATTTCTCACTGAGCCTGATTGAACTCTGCAGCTGACATTGAGACCTATAGTCTGCATGAATGATTACATATAATTTAGCTTGTTGTGTTTTATTACATTTTTAATGCTATTCATAAGTTTTTTTTAAGAATACTTTTAGCTAGGAAGCATTAAATAAGTCAAAAGTGAGAGTAAAGGCGTTTATAATGTTGCAAAAGCTTTCTATTTCAAATAAATGCTGTTCTTTTGGTCTTTCTATTCATCAAAGAATCCTGAAAATAAAATGTATCACAATTTCCACAAAAACATGAAAGCGCACGACTGTTTCCAACATTGATAATAATGAGAATTTTTTTGAGTAGCAAATCAGTATATTAGAGTGATTTCTGAAGATCATGTGACACTGAAGACTGCAGTAATGATGCTGAAAATACAGCTGCATCACAGAAATACATTATATTTTACAGTATATTCACATAGAAAGCAGTTTTTAAATTGTAATAATATTTCTCAATATTACTGCTTTTACTGTATTTTTAATCAAATAAATGCAGCCTTGCCGAGCATAAGAAAAAAATCATTTTGAATAGTAGTGTATATAAAGAAATCTGAACATATGAAGATGTCACTATTCTGCTAAGCCCAACAAAATCGGACATCTTAAAATAGCTGAGAACTCAGTTGAGATGTTTTAAAGTCTTGCACGCATTAAACCTGCATGAGCCACTATCTGTGCAACCGCAGAGACAAAAATAGGTGAATCTTATTTATGCTTCTCATAGCAGAGTGAAGCAGGGTTTGTATAAACAGTGCGCTCGTATAGCACTAAAATGTGCTGGCACGCCGTCATCAAACCTATGCGCTCTCCTGGGTGCGCTAGCAGCGTGTGTTTACAAGCAGAGGACATGTGAAACACTGATGACAGAGTTGACAGTGGTTGGTTGCATCTGTAGTTTTAAGAGTAAAATATAATGACCGCGGTTGCTGTGCGCTCTGTGTCTGGGTAACAATGTCACAAAAACAGCTCTCTATTAATAGACAGCAAGACCAATCCTTTAACATCTCACATTCCTACGGCTGGGGCCCTGGAGGAACTCATCTCTGTTTTAAAGATCAAAAATATGCTGGCACATACCCTGCTGTGCATGCCTAGAGGTAAATCCACTGGGACAAAAGTATGTGCACTGTGGTAGGATGTGGTCGGCAAAGAAAACACATTTTTACACTTTAGTTTGACCCCTCCCTGAATCCTGTTCTCTGCACCAACTAATACTTTGGGTGGATTTGTGCGTCTAAACCCAAACCCAAACAAGTGCAGTTGTGCTGAAGTCACTAAACAGCAGCACACCATTATAAGGCTATGTTTCTGTAGTGTGTTTAACATGGACCACAGCATGACGGAGTCTCGTCTGTGTCTAATATATGTCCTGAGGTGCAGTTCGTCACAAGATACAGCATCACACAACCATTCAAAGCTGCTCTGCTCTTCATCTCGTGTGCTACTGTATTAGAAGAGTCACTCGTTCACACTTACAAACCTAATCTTCTTCACCGTGGATAGTGAACACAAGACGATCTGGACTTTATAACGTCATAAACAGAAATGCACGGGACAAAGCACCACATATTACTCCTACAACATCTTACCGTGAAATGTCAAATTACTTGTCCTTCTTTGTAGATATCATCTAATAGCTGGTCTTGTGTGGCTGCTTACCCACAAAGCTGCTGTTGACAGGATATATTTGCACTTGATAGTGTTTGTGTTACACAAAGCCTATGCAATCTGAGTTATGCTCAATGACAAGCATTTGAAAACCAACAAATAATTAAAGCATGCATTATCTGTGTGCACTATATCAATCCTTTTTAGCATTAACATTTAAAAAAAACTTAAATAATACATTTTGTATGTGCTGTTATTTTGTTGACATGTTATTTGTGTTTCTGTCGGCCAAAACTAAAATAAAAAATACAAAAACGTTTTTCTGAATTGGTTTGTGCTTCATAATAGTTATTTTTTTCATTAAATATTGTATAATACATGCAGTAGATTTTTTAACCTTACATTAATTTCATACAATAGCTCTATTGTGTGCGCATAAGTTATTTTAACTTAAATCAATTCACATTGTGACAACTTACCCCACATAGTGTGCCAACATGCCTCGCTATAGTCTGTGTTCAATTAACAATCTTTTACCCTGGGAAATGACCGTTTTAGTCAACACATGCATACAGAAACGAACTTTCACAGATAAACCCACCCTGAGAAACACTCACAGGAGTAAAACTGCTATCAAAATATCATAAAGAGATGTGCATTATGTTCATACCTGAGTAATGCGACTTTTCAGCTCTGATCGCTCTAGTTCCCACGCGCATCGATCCTTCATGTACTGCAGCTCCAGCTCGCACCGTTTACTCTCCTCGCGCTTCACCCCCGACTGCACCTCGTCCAAAACACACCTCAGATCCAACAATATCCTCCTGTTCTCTCCAGCCTGCAAATACAACGTGGAATAAGACAGAAGACGTCTGCATTTCATTGCATGCACACCGTTGTCTGGTCAAATCCACTCAGTCATGTCGCATGCATGCATCCGTTTGTACTTGTATTTCAGCAACTTGTCTCAAAAGCAATTCCTTCTCCATTCTCCACTCCTCCTTCTCCTGGTCGAAGCGTTTCTTTAACCCCTCGAGCTTCTTTTTTGTGCGCGTGTGTGGACTCTGTAGCTCCAGATTGGGAGTTTGTCCTCCAGTCGCATCGGATGCAGAAGGTCCAGGTGGCAGCTCCAGAAGACTGCTCGGGAAAGACCGAACCCTGGCGGGACTCTGGAGCTTCTTCCCGGCCCTCTCCAGACGCGAGCACGGGACAAACTCCCAGCCTTGTGCCTTGCTCGCGCACCCGCTCGATCCATTTCCAAACGCATTCCACATCTTTCAGTCACAACGAAACACAGCCTCTTTTTAACTATGTGCAGTCCCTTTATAACACACACTTATTATTATTATGCGATGCCAGGCATCTATGCTCTCTGCGCCGCACGCATTTGTTGCTTCCATGTCAATAAAGGACGACAAGGTCAACCTGACATTCTCAGTCTACATTATTTTATCCTTAATTAAATAATCTAGAGAACTGCAGAATGAAGTTGTCCATTAGCTTCCTCTGCTTCAGACTGTAAACGACACCGATAGACTCCGAGTCAACAGCCCAAAATACTCTGAGCTCACCGATGTAAGAGTTCACGTGTATTTTTACCTCTGTCACTAGGCCTGTCTGTTGGACGCGAGTCGTTGTGGAGCCCGGGCTCATAAATAGTACACCAAATAAAAACAAAAACTCGTGGTATTGATATGCAAAAAATTATCTTGGTGTGCATATGACACGCAGTTTTCACGTGCTTATGATACTTCATGTATGTACATTATGTTAAATCCTGTTGGAAAAATGCCCAAAACACACTACAAAAATGAATGTGTACTGGTTTTACTGGAAAAAGCCAAAAGAGCATGACATTATACGGGGATGGAAACTGTGTGGTGCTTCCAACAATTTAGTCCAGAAGCTCCGGTTAGATGATGCACGGTTTCATACAACTCCTTGTGCTCCGAAACTACTATGATCTGTCTACCGGCTATCTTTTCCTTTTTACTCTTGTTGTTATGGAAAAGACTCGCCACTCGCTTGTCATTGGTCAGCTGTCAAAAAGGAGCTTGATGTTTTTTTCCGAAAAGTTCAACTTTTTTCAACTTGAAAAGACGCTCTGAGCTGCAGAAAAAGACGCCGGCGGTGGCGTTTTAAAAAGCGCTCGGGACTTTTTTGAAAACTATGGATTACTCCATAAGATTATAATGTAAAGCAGATGCCGGTAGCTTAAAAAAAAAGACGTCAAATGTGAACATAGCATCAACCTTTAAAACAAAACTTGATATATACATATCACACGTTCTTTATTTTGAAAGTGCAAAAGATTTTAAATGGGTTTTTCATCCAGATGGTTATATGGTTCTTTAGAAAATCCTCTAAGCACTGAAGCGTCAGAGAAGGGCTTCACTTCGTCTCTGTTAACAAATAACACTTATCACCTAAAATGTAACATCAAGAACTTTTTAAATCTCCAAATAACCATATGGCCAACTGGGTTCTTGAGGGAACAGGGAAACATGCTGCAGAAATCAATAACACCGTTTATTTTACAAAATGCACAATGCACAAATGTTATTATTGTTTGCAAAACATGTTTTACAGTCAATAAAATGTTTGAGCAAAGAACTTTTCATGTTCTGTAAAAATATTCAGATTAGGACTGAATGCAAAAGCTTGATTTAAACTGTATTAATTGTAACACGTTAATGAAATACACAAAAATACTCACCAAACATATGCAGTCAGTGCAGCGCATCGTCATCGCTGTACTTCAACAGAAGCTTGTGTTTGGTTGAGGGACTGTATTCTGTGCCTGAAATGATGATCGCTTGCTGTACCGTGCGTAACCTTAATGACATGTCCAAAATCAATGTGATAAATTAAGAAAGAAAAGGAAGAAAGCAACAAAACTGTAGTATAAATTACAGAACAAAGAAAAGAGTAAAATAAACATATGATAAAGATGTTTACAGAACAAAATGGAGGAGGAGATATAAGAAAGAAAAGAGTGAAATATTAATTTCAAAAGATTACAAAATATCAAAATTTATCAAAGACTAGTTTGAAAATAGTGGCATGCTGTTTTGGTACTTTAATTTAGGGACCAATTCTCACTATAAAGATGAAAATAAGACGAGTAAGTGATATTTTTGGTGAAAGGATATATAAATCAAATGAGAATAAGCAAAATAATAGGTTGAAACTTTTGTTTTGGCTCTCCTGTAAAGTTGGTGAAATCTGTTCTCAACCATCGGTTGATGTCAAAATGAACTCAAATTTCTAAAACCATAAATGAGAACTATAAACACTATTCCCTGAGGAGATATAAGCATAACTCAATCCCTCATATCTCAGAGAGAAATCACTAATATTCAATAGAGAGGAAGCACACTATTACCCAAGTGTCATTTATCACACACCAATCAAATATTAATTTCATATGTTCAAGATCAAAATTAAATTCTCAAAACTATTACAAAATATCAAATTTATCCAAGCATTTGTCTGTGGTTTCCTACAAACATGTTATGTTATTGCATATGAAATTAGTTCTCTGTGCTAATTAAAGGAAAAGTCCAACCCAGCATATTTTCTACACATTTATATTATTACATGAATTGTAATGTTTAGTTTGCCATATTTACTCAAACCCATATGCTGTTTTGGTAACACTTTAATTTAGGGACCAATTCTCACTATTAACTAGTCACATATGACACGAGGACATAGCATGCATATTGACGTGATGTTGAAGAGGTTTTTTGTTCCCAGACCAGCGACGGGATTAAATTTTTTGTTGTTTGCTGCACATGTCGAGTAAGTGATATTTTTGGGGTGAGATTTGCAGTGTACCTTAACAACTACCTAACTAATATAAACTACTTAAAAAATTACTGGTTTTATTTATAGATTTATATTTATGTTAAGTGTTTTGAATATGAATACTGAAGTTAGTGCCCAAACAGACCAAAACTGAAGCCATTATTTTCTAACAATTGCAATGCGATGAGAATAAACATGTAGTATTATTCTTCAAAATATGTCCTTTGTTGAAAATAATGGCATTCAGGGCCAGAATGACACGATAATCATTATTAAATAATGATTGAATGTTAATTTAAGGCCAAATATTCCTTTAAACAGACTCGCATAAGTCACTTACGGACAGAGGCTCTTCGGTTTCTCTGTCTTCTGGTTTTGGGACGTCCAGGCGGTCAATGAAGTTCTGCAGCTCCTTCCTGAAGGCTTTCATCTGAGCAATGATGCGGTAAAGCAGCTCGTGCTCTCGTATCCGACCGCCCTCGTCATCCTCATCCATTCTTCCAAACAGCTCTCCGTTGGTGGCGTAAACACGAGCCTCCGCGATGATGGTGCTGGTATCAGCGATGAGTCTGTCGATGGTCCTGCTCAACCTCTCCGCCTCCATGCGGATATCAATCATCTGCTGGCGGTCTTTGAAACCTCTCGATAAAAAGCGTCCCTCTGGGGTGTAAAGGGAGCGAGTGGGAGTCAGGCACCGGATGTTGAGGACTTCGTCGGAGTCGCTTTCTCCGCCGACGGGACCCTCGCGTTTGCGATGTGGCGTGAGGCGAGAGCAGTCGTCGTCGCTTTCCCTGCGGCCACAGTCGCTCTCTGCGTCGCTGTCTCTCGGGCTGCTGCGGATGCCGAGGTGCGAGGCCAGATCGTAGCGCTGCATGTTGGACAGCAGCACACGGTTTTCATACTGCAGCTGCATCACTTTCCCGCTCAGTTCGTTGATTTGCAGCCTAGCCGCTTTTAACTCTTCCTGCAGGGCTTCGAATTTCACTCCATCGCTAAAGCGCGATCCCTCGTGTGACCCGGCCTTGTATTTGAGCTTGTTGAGCTCGCAGGTCATCTTCTTATTCTCCTCTTCCACGTCAGCCAGATTGCGGCGCAGAAGCTCGGCCTCGTCCTCCACCAACTGCAGCTGCTGTCGAAGTTCGGACAGCGCCTCGCTCTGCTCTCTGGACGAGGGGTCCATCGTGCCTCCAGACAGCTCATCCCCACGCATATCGTCCAGCTCTGCCTTCAGCCCGCGGTTCTCCACTTCCAGCTCCACGATTTTGCGGCCTAATATATTGGCTTCTTCTTCCACCAGCCGCAGACGCAGCTTCAGCTCGGACTCTCTGGTGGTTGGAGGACCTCCGGCCTCGCCTTTGGGGAGAGGACTGTCTACATCACCGTAAAAGGAGCGGTACTTATGCAGCTCCTGCTCTAGACGGTCCTTCTCTTTGTCTATCTTAGCCATTTTCTTCCGCATTAAGATAGCCTCCTCTTTGATGAAGGCCAACTGGCATTTCAGATCTTCATTTTCCTCCTATGGAAGAACACATGGTTTTTAAATGGTGTTTAATGTACTTTCAAATTGTCCACGTGTTGATGCAAACCAAAGAGAGCTATGCTCATTTACATTTACGCATTTGGCAGACACTTTGATCAAAAGCTACCTACACTCAGTGTTGCCAAATCTGCCATTTTCCCGTGTAATTGGGCTACTTTAACACTGTTGCCGTGAGTTGTTTTTCATGTCCATGGGTTTAAACGTCACCAATAACGTGTCATCTAACCCCTAAAATGCTAATTTTACCAGGGGAACACCACCCAAAAAAATTATTTTACCCCCCGGAACGTTATTTTTACCAAGAGACCCCCTTCGAAACGATATTGGGCTAATTTTGAGTTGCAATTGGGTGGATTTTGTTATAAAACCTGGCAACCCAAGTTCCTACACTGCATCCAAGGTCAGCGTTGCCAGATTGGGAGGATCCTGTCTCCATTTTGAGAGAAATTGGGAGTAAGTTCAGAGGCAGAGGCACTTTCTTCAGTCTGAGGATTATTAATTTCACGTTTAGTGTGAAAGAGCCTTTACAGATGCCACAAATGTAACTTTTAAAAAAAAATATTATTAAAAAACAAATAGGCAAGCCCAGCCCAGGTGACAAAAAGTAACGAAAATAACAAAAATACTTTACATAAAAAGTAACTAAATTACGCAAATAGCTACTTTTTTATGGAGTAACGCAATATTGTAATACATTACTATTAAAAGTAACTTCGCCCAACACTTGTTTTAAAATGTTCATTTTAAAGGCAAACTGGCAACCAACAAACCGTTAGTGTCAGGCTATGCTAAAGTGGCATAAATATAAGTTGTACTACAAAGTTGGAGAGTGAACCCAACTTTTGTTCTGTTTGAAGTTAAAGTGCAACATGAAGGTAAGCATATTATTATTGTTGTTGTTAATTTTTTAACACATTTTTGGTGTGTGCATGACCCAAAAAGTTAGCTTGTTGCACTAGTTATGTTGCTTATTCCGATCACTTGTACTGAGCTTTATTGTTTATTGTCAATTTTCTGTTGACATTGAAAACGATGCATGTGTGTTTCCAAGAGTTAAGGTCTGTTAATTTCTTGACTGCCATTTGCAAATATCTGACATACTTTAATAGTTTCTACCTGTTTGGGCAGAAATATCTTGTTATATATATATATATAATATATATATACTATTCCCAAAAGTACTGGGTCCCCCCTTCTAATGAACGATTTGACTCTCTAAAAACACATCACTAAACACAAATGACTTGTACATTCATTATATGGACAAAAGTACTGGGACACCCCCTTCTTTAGAAGAGAAAAGGCACTTCCAAACTGTGGCAACAAAGATGGAAACATAATTCATGTACTTAAAAATTGTATTTCCACCTTCTGTTGCGACAGTTTTGAAGTGTAAGAAAGGACTGTACCCATATGTACAAGTCATTAGTGTTTGGTGATGAGTTTGTGGCTCATTTAAAGTCACACCAGAGGTGTTCAGCTGCTTTCTGCAGACCAGTCAAGTTCTTCCACACTGATTGAATCGTAATTTCTCTTTGATTCTTGTCTTATACACAGAGACACTGTCATGTTAGAATAGAAAAGCGTTCTGTCCAAACTGTTGCTATACAATTAGATTCCCTAGAATATCATTATATGCTGAAACATTAAGATTTGTACTCATGGACATACTAAAGTAGTCAAACCTTTCATTAGAAGGGGGTGCCAATACTTTTGGCAATATAGCGTATATAGAGTGCCCTCCACTAATATTGGCACCCTTGATAAATATGATCAAAGGGCGGCTGTGAAAATAAATCTGCATTGTTTATCCTTTTGATCTTTCACTCAATAAATTCACAAAATTCTAACCTATCATTGAAGTGAAACAATTGAAAGTGGGGAGAAAATCTCATGATGAAATAAATGTTTTTCTCCAATGAATGTAGGCCACAATTATTGGCACCCCTAGAAATTCTTATGAGTAAAATATCTCTGAAGTATATTCCCATTCATATTTTCATTTTTTAGCACACCAGGGTGACTAGGAGCATGAAATTGTCCAGCCATGACTTTCTGTTCCACAGGATTATAAATATGAGGAACACAAAGGCCAAATTCCCTTAATCATCCATCACAATGAGAAAAAACAAAAAAATATATTTCTGATGTGAAGAACAAGATTGTTGAGCTTCACAAAATAGAAAGTGGCTGTAAGAAAAGAGTTAAAACATTGAAAATCCCCATTCCCACCATCAGGGTAATAATTAAGAGGTTCCAATCAACTAAAGATGATAAAAATCTGCCTGAAAGAGGACGTGTGTCTATATCGTCCTAATGAATGCTGAGGAGGAGAGTTTGAGTAGCCAAAGACTCTCCAAGGATCACAGCTGGAGAATTGTAGAGATTAGTTGAGTCTTGGGGTCAGAAACCTAAAAAAAAAAAATCAAACATCCCCTAAATCACCACATGTTGTTCGGGAGGGTTTCAAGAAAAATTCTCCTCACTCATCCAAAAACAAACTCCAGCAAATTCAGTTGTCAGACACGACTGGAACTTCAAATGGCACTGGCTTCTATTGTCAGATGAAACTGAAAAAATAGCTTTTTGGCAGCAAACCCACCAGATGAGTTTAGTACAAACAGGGATAAAAAAGTACCCCATGTCCACGGTTAAATATACTGCTGGATCTTTAATGTTGTGGGCCTGTTTTTCTGCTGGAGGTCCTGGACATCTTGTTCAGATGCATGGCATCATGGATTCTATCAAATACCAACAGATAAAAAATCAAAACCTGACTGCCTCTGTTAGAAATCTTATAATGGGCCGTGTTTGGATCTTCCACCAGGACAACAATCCAAAACAAACATCAAAATAAACACAAAAATGGGTCACTGAGCACAAAATGAATATTTTACCATTGCTGTCTCTGTCCTCTGACCTGAACCCTGTAGAAGATGAGTGAGGTGAACTGAAGAGAAGCAGCACCGTCATGGAGCTGTGAATCTGAAGGATCTGGAGAGATTCTGTATGAAGAAAATGGTCTCTGATCTCTTATCAGGTGTTCTCCAAACTCTTCAGGCATTATAGGAGAAAACTCAGAGCTGTTACCCTGGGAAAAGGACATTGCAATAATTGGGTGCCAATAATTGTGGCCAACATGAACTAGAGAAAGCATTTATTTCATCATGAGATTTTCTCCCCAATTTCAATTGTTTTACTTCAATGATAGGTTGGAATTTTGTGAATTTTTTGAATGAAAGATAAAAAGGATAAACAATGCAGATTTATTTTCACAGCCGCCTTTGCTCATATTTACCAAGGGTGCCAATATTAGTGGAGGGCACTGTATATATATATATATATATATATATATATATATATATATATATTGCTGTATTTTCCATGTCTTGATCTGTTTTCCTGTTGGGTAAATTTATTCATTTTTCTAATTTTATTTTGTCACTATTAGGTTAAAACGGTGCTTATAAACCTTGGCTGACATGGCAATAGAACTCAATCACATTATCTTAGCAGTGAAAGTTTTGGGCTGGAAATCATCAACCTAGTCAGGCAACACTGCTCAAGGTACACATGCTGTCAGTCCTTGCATTCCCTGCGAATCAAACCCATGACCTTGGCGTTGCTACAGCACCACGCTCTACTGTATGAGCTACAGAAAGGCTCTGGAGGCAAACAGCATTGCTCGTACCTCTGATGGGGTTTGAGGAGTCCTCTTCTCTGATTTATGGACATCTTTTCCTCTTCGTTTCAGAGAGAGCTGAGGGACATATGATTGCATGTTCATCATTTTCAATATATTACAAAATACAGTATATAATCATTATTTATACAGAAGGTATCTGTATTCTCAAAACAAATAATACTTAATTTATCTGCGCATATTTTAAATGAGCCGTACAACAGGCGTACAACTATTATTATTATATATCACGATATAGTTATTTTTGTCTTTTAAAAGTATTTTTATGATACTAAAATCTGATACCATATAATTTTCATAATCCTTGTCACCAATGTCAATATCAAACTAGTACAAGCCTAAACAGAGACAAACAAACAAAGCTCACTGACGATACATACAATGTGATGAAATAAGGATAATAAACTAATTGCAAGCAAAAACTACAATTAATGTTAATTATATGTAGCTATACATCTAAGATAGATAGATAGATAGATATAATTAACACGTGAATTAAGTATAGATTCTATGTATATATATATATCATTATTAGGCTATTATTTTTCATTTCTTATTAAAGTGATTTAGTCAAGAGCTGTTGTTTGATTAATATGAATGACAGGTAGGACGAATATTGAACAGCTTCCCCTTTAATAAGCATATCAAAATATTGTAATATTATAAAATACTGCACACAGCAATTTCTGAGTGAAATTAGTTAAAAAAGGTTCATTCAATCCCATTTTTTCCCACAGTGCACTGAAAATGGCTTAGTTTGACACCTCTCACCTCTCTGGTCTTCTCCAGCTCGTGCTGTAAAGCCTGTTTGGTCACCTCCACTTCAATCAGCTGTTCCCTCAGTCGATCGTTCTCATCTTCTGTCTTCGTTCGTTTCTCCTCCACATTCTCCAGCTCGTTGTGCAGACGCACAGACACGTCCTTGGCCACCTGGTAGAGCAATGAACATTGTAGAGGTGTCACGGTCTCATTCATTGTTGTTTGTGGTTGACACTAGTCTGGCAGCAAAGTGAAGAATGTCATATCTGACCCGTGCATTATTTGTTTGCATGCATTATAGCTCAGGATTTGAGTCTACCTTTAGGTCCTGCTCCAGGCTCCTCAGCAGTTCCCCGTCAAATTCACCGGTTTCTGCGGATCGCATTCTCTTCCTCTCTGCCTTTCGCAGGCGATACTGAAGGATTCGGCAGTTCTTATGGGCTCTCTCCAGTTCACGCCGCATGTCTTGTAGCTGACAGGCGTCTTCCTCGTAGAACGTGTCTCTTATTTCATCCATCTCTGCTCGCATTTCTTCAATTTCATGCTAATAAGTCCACATATCATAAACCAGAAACATGCATAACTATATTTAATATGTATAATGTTATGTTGGTCAGTGACAAATAAAATATCGGAGCCAGTTGCAACCAATTTATTTTGGTTTAAATTAAAAAATCTTTATTGTGTGTTCAAAAAAACGTTATAACTTTATGTACTCTCATTAATAATATTTGCCTCAGACCTTGAATACATATGATTTAATTATTCAAGTTGTCAAACATGTTTTTAGGGGGAAATATTTTCTAATAATGCAGTTGACAGTATGTCATTAAAGTATTGTTGAATCATAAGTACGGTGTTTTAGACATAGAGTCGAACCAAAATGTATTCAGACACTTTTCTCACATTATCAGTTTATTAGCTATAAATGGTAATTAAATATGAGAAGAACTCAGAGGTAAACTGTACTGAATTAATCTTGATAATATCAGATAGAAAGGTATGTAATGAATTCGGTTGAATAGCTGTCATACATGTAATAACACAATTAGATAAAACCAATTTAGCTCCAATTACCAAACGATGCTTCATTTAGTTCAGTCTGTGTGTAAAAATATCTCATTAGCAATTAAAGAAAAACATGCTCAGGTCAAAGAGTATTTTTTGTGTATAATATGTTACAGTTTACATTATTTAGCTATCCTCACTTACATAAATTAACTTTAGTGTCCTGCACCAATTAGTAAAACATTATCAAAAAATATATCTGGTGACTGAATAATTTTTGGGTTGACTGAACTGAACTTTGGCTGAACTAACCTGCTATATCGTTATAAATAAAGGCCAAATTATCTGAAATATTGTAAGAGACTGGCTGCATTTCACTGTAAAAACTAATGTTTTAAGCTGTAACTAAAACAAGAAAAAGCATTTCAGTCCCTTAAAATTTCACGTTTAATTCAATATTTATTTGTGAAATTTATTATCAATTTCTGAGTGAAAATGGTGTCAAATAAAAAAAAATTATTCAGTCTTGAATCAGTCGTGAGTTTACGATAGGGATGCACCGATATGAACATTTTGGCCGATACCGATAATTCTTTATATTTGAAAGCCGATAACCAATATGTTGGCCGATAAATATATATCCAAATTTTAATATACTTTTTGAGAGCCTGATTAAAAAAAAAAGTATTATCATTAAAAGCCGGATCCCAAACACTTCAACATAAGCGGCCTAGTTTGAACAGTGTACGTTTAAAAAAAATATTTTACTCTCACATTACCAAATTTTACCTTAAAAAAAGTCTCACAAATAAAATTACATAATGCATAAATAATGCAAACAACTCATTGTACAATCATAGTTATTAGTTGTGCGCTGCTGTTTGAGCTGCGTGCGCTGAGCTAAAGATGATCACCGGCAAACTAAAGCACTCTATTAATTAACCAAACGCATTCTATATGAGATAAAGCAGATATACATAAAATAAACACAATATTACTATGTACAAATGCACAAGCGGACTTAACTGTCATGGAGGTGTAGCTCCGTTGTGGACACACTCAACGCACGCACAAAACACAAAGCACAACGTCATTTACAGTAATGTTATTATCATAATTTTATGTAGCCTTTATGACAGACTTGCTCTGCACATGTATTGTCCTTCTCAAAGTGATTCCAATCATATTTCAAGCATTTCAAAGCCATCATGACGAACAGCGCACATCTGAAGTGTCTCTGAAGGAAATAATACATTATTTATAAAGATATATTTAAAGATATCGGCCAAATTTTCTTATTGGGCCGATACCGATAACAGAAAAAATGGGCATTTATCGCCCGATACCGATATGGTGGCCGATATATCGTGCATCCCTAGTTTACGGGGTTTTATGTTCTTCTCCTCACATAATAAAACAAACTCCCTTTACTATGCTTTCAAATATTAATAATATTTTATTGCAATAATTCTTATTAATCACCCTTAAATACCAAACTACTTTAAATTTGTTTTAATTTTAGTTTAAAATTGTAAAATCGTTTTTTTTTGTTCTCACGATGGCCTTATGTCCTACAAAAAACATAAATCAATATAATTTTAATTACATTTTTACTGCGTTAGGCTAACTGAGACTTGTTATAGCGCTTGCATATCATTGCTCTTTTATTGATTCTGATTGCTTCCATTGTCTTCCAGTCTCTTCGAATAAAAGCATCCGCTAAATGACTAAATTTAGATTCGAAAGCATGCCGTTCATTACAAAAAGACATCGTATGCATTTCATTTGAATTTTTTTTTAATAAAGCCATATTTACAGCCACATTTGGCATCCTATACCTGCAGGTATTCGTTCTCGTCCTCCAGTCTCTCGATGTCCTCCTGTAGCTCCAGGTTTGGTGGAGGCGAGGCCTCTGAGGGCCGGTGTGTGTCGGCGGGCGGCAGCTGCGGCTCCGTTACCGGCGTCTTCGTGCCGCTTTCCTTCTTCAAGCTTTTGTTCATGTGAAACTGTATGAGCTCAGACTGCAAGCATCCCTCCCTCCAGAAGCCCGGGCCGCATCCTACAGCGCTCTTGGCCGTCTTGCCTCCCTCGGCTCTCGCCGTCTCTCTCTTGCCCTGAGAGGACTTGCTGGAGCTCGGCTGATCGGACACCACCCGAGCAGCGTCGGCCCCCAGACCCGGCTCGTCGGCGGCGTAGGGCTCCTCGGAGGAGCTGCTGCGCTCCTCGATGCTCTTGCTCTTCTCCGCGCGTCTCAGAGTCGGGCTTTCGGCTCCAGTGCCGTGGACAGCTGCCGCGCCTCGGGCCGCATGCCGGTCTTTGCTGGTGACCGGAGAATTACTGCGGCTGCTCTTTCCGCCGCTCTTTGACGCGCCACCGGAGGCTTTTCCAGACGCGCTTTTGGAAGCCGCTTTGGCCGGCGAGTCTTTGAATCTGGCCGGCGAGGACGCGCGCTGCTGCTGCTGCTTCATGCTGCTGTTTTCCACAGAGTCCATTCTGTCATCTGTGCGTGTAATCCATTTGTGACCCTGGAGCACAAAACGGGTATAAAAAGCATGGTTAGTTACTATAGTTAAACCACGGTAACCACTAATTAACCATGGTTTTACTACAAATTAAACCAAAGAAAAAGCAAGGTTAGTTACTATAGTTAAACCATGGTAACCACAAATTAACCATGGTTTTATTACAAACTAAACCAAAGAAAAGCATGGTTAGTTACTATAGTTAAACCACGGTAACCACAAATTAACCATGGTTTTACTACAAATTAAACCAAAGAAAAAGCATGGTTAGTTACTATAGTTAAACCATGGTAACCACAAATTAACCATGGTTTTATTACAAACTAAACCAAAGAAAAGCATGGTTAGTTACTATAGTTAAACCATGGTAACCACAAATTAACCATGGTGTTACTACAAATTAAACCAAAGAAAAGCATGGTTAGTTACTATAGTTAAACCACAGTCACCACAAATTAACCATGGTTTTACTGCAAATTAAACCAAAGAAAAAGCATGGTTAGTTACTATAGTTAAACCATGGTAACCACAAATTAACCATGGTTTTACTACACTAACCATAGTTTAATCAAGGTATTTTTAGTAAAACTGTGGTTTAAATGTAATCAATGTGCCATAAAACATGTTTACTCCACTTTTACTACAATAAAACCATGGTTAATTTAAGGGTGATTTGTCTGAAGCAGGGCCGGCCCAAGCCTTTCTGGGACCCTAAGCAGAATTTTATTTGGGGGCCACTCGGTGCCGCCAACATGACCGGTTATTGTCAAAGCTTGATTATTCACACACTATAAATCTGACACACCCGTTATCAGTTTTGTTTGTTGTAGCTTCGTTGCTTACATCATACCATTGTTTTTGCCCTTCTGTGATTTTTAATTGTTACAGTTGCAAACTTACAAGAGTGGTCAGGAGTTAATTTGCACTTTAACATTTAAAGTGTTAAAGTATTAAGTGGCATACTTAATGTGGTGTGCTAAATAAACCAGCAGACAATGCATTTACACAACAATGTTATTTTAACAACATACATATTAATCGAAGTTGTACTTTTATAACAAGTCATACTTTTTTATAATGAATATTAAACACAGCAGAGATCATCTGCACATAAAACAACAACTCTTTAATATCTAGCGAACTGAGGCATAATGATATTTCTGTTACGGGGCGTACAAGACGTGAGACATGCGGATCCATCTGCAAGGCTTTATTAGGAGGCATGGTCGGAAACAAGCATGGGTCACACATTGGCAAACAGGTAAGTATATGGCAAGGCAAAGAGTAATCTTAGGGCAAGCGTAGGACTGCGATCTGTGCACAATATCCAACAGGGCAAGGCAGAGAGAGAATCCAGGTACACGAGCAGGTATCAAAACACTAGAAAACAGGCAAGACTATAACAATGGAGAGGGCTCTGTAGAGTAGCTATCGCTAGGATATACGCTATGCAATACTCGGCGATGACAGAGAGGAAGTCCAAGGCTTATGTAGAGTGTGAAGTGCGGTCAGCTGTGTGACGTCAGTACAATGGATAAGGGAAATGTAGTCTTAGGTGATGTGCAACCGTTAGTGTGGTGCAGGAGTCCATGTGGTGAGCGAGTGACCTCTGGTGGTGAGTAACAGGGAGTGCATGGACAGGATTCGTGACATAGCCCCCCCCCCCCCCCCAAGGAGCGGCTTCTAGACGCTCCAAACACTGAACAATCCAGGAGGACGGTGGAGCGGAGGTGGAACCGGGGGAGGGACGGAGGGCCAGGTCCATGTGGAAGTGATGAGACCAGGAACCGAGGCAAAGCCGGAAGAGCGGGGTGCCAGGGCGGAGCAGACAGGACCGGAGCCCACCAGGGCTGAACAGACGAGACCGGAGACCACCAGGGCGGAGCAGACGAGACCTGAGCCCACCAGGGTGGAGCAGACGAGACCGGAGCCCACCAAGGCGGAGCAGACGGAACTGGAGCCCACCAGGGCGGAGCAGACGAGACCGGAGCCCACCAGGGTGGAACGGACGGGACTGGAGCCCACCAGGGCAGAGCCGACGAGACCGGAGCCCACCAGGGCAGAACGGACGGGACTGGAGCCCACCAGGGCAGAGCCGACGAGACCGGAGCCCACCAGGGCAGAGCCGACGAGACTGGAGCCCACCAGGGTGGAGCAGACGGAACTGGAGCCCACCAGGGCGGAACAGACGAGACCGGAGCCCACCAGTCCGGAGCCCACCTCTTGAGCGGACTCTGTGAGCTCCTGGGACGGAGCAGCCTCTTGGGCGGACTCTGTGAGCTCCTGGGATGGAGCAGCCTCTGAAGCGGACTCTGTGAGCTCCGAGAATGGAGCGGGCTCTGGAGCGGACTCAGTATGATCAGCTGTGACGTGAAGAGACTCTGGAAGATCCGTTGAGACGTTAAGAGACTCTGGATGATCAGCTGTGATGTGAAGAGACTCTGGAAGATCCGCTGAGACGTGAAGAGACTCTGGAAGGTCAGCGGAGACATGACTTGACTCGTGAAGATTAACCATGACTGGGCTTGAGTCTGGATGATTAGTTGTGACGTGGTGTGACTCTGGATGACCAGCTGAGACATGGTGTGACTCTAGATGACCAGCTGAGACCTGGTGTGACTCTAGATGACCAGCTACGATGTGACGTAGCTGAGCTGAGATGTGAAGAGATTCTGGAAGATCAGTGGAAACGTGAAGAAACTCTGGATGATCAGCGGAGATGTGAAGTGACTCTGGATGATCAGTGGAGACGTGAAGTGACTCTTGATGATCAGTTGTGACTTGACTTTGCTCATGACAAGAAGTAATCCAGGAGCGAGGGGTAGCACAACACATGGATCAAAACAATAGCAGACACAGGCTTTAAATACTAGGCAGGCAATCAGGGAGAAACAGGTGTGAGCTAATTAACTAATAAGGGAACAAAGGAAAACTAGGTCAAGAGGAGCAAACAGAAGACACAACAGAAACGTTACTTTTGCCCCCTCCCGGAACGGCGCGGGGACAAAAGCAGTCGAACCGAGGAGGAGGGTGGGGGTTCAGGAGGTGGGCGTGGAGCAGGTGAGGGGCAGGCAATAGGAAAGGGGCATAGTTCATAGGGCCAGGGCGGAGTAGATGGAGGGAGGAGCCTGGAGCGGGAGGAGCCTTATGGGGTGTGTGCTAAAGCCTAATCATTTTTACAAATACATGCCATAGAATAAAAATATATAAAATAACATAAAAATATCCCTTACGAAAATTAACCGTGGCATGGTTACAACCAAAAAACATGGTAAACCATGGTAAAAAACTCATTAAACATATTTTTCTACACTAACCACCACATAACAGTGTCGTTACAGGCTACAACTAGTCATATTAAACGTCCACTTTTACTAGATTAATTGGTATACCATTGTTCATTTTCATAAGAGATTGTGTATAATAATATGAAATAAATGTTTAATAAGATTATTACATTTACATTACAAAACATCAGGGAGTGATATGTATTTGATGTGAAGGGGGTTGCTGTAAACCCCATCAGAACTGGGTGCGGTGCAGGGGACGGGTCTAATGACAGGTCATTGAAGGGTAAATAATCTAGCCTATATGGAGTGCATATATGAATATTAGGAGAATATCGGAGATCTGATGTTGTGTGCTGCCCGCTCAGATTGTGCTACCTCCGTGTGTTATTCGGCAGAATATAAATCATCAAATCTGGATTTGTTTTTTTACTTATTATAGGTACAGAACCAGTGGCGGCTGATGTGCTTTCAAAGAGAGGAAGCTCATTTTTGGCCAACATCATAACAATATTTATACGTAGATTCTGCCATAAGTTCCTTTTCAAGAAAATGCTCTGGCCTACTGTATGACTGAATGAATGAACAAACCATCTAAATAAAGATATTAAACTCGACGGAGGAAATGTGGGAATTAGGTTAAACTGAAACAAGGAATGTGGTGTATAATTGTGTGAAACGTATTATGAAAATTGGCCAAGCAAAAACCAAGAAACAGGTTGCAGCAGTTTGTCTTTTGACTACGCTTGCAAAATCCGCGATGGGGCTGAGCTCGAATAGCTTCAGCATCAGCGACTTTTTATAGTACAACATCGCTGTCAATCAAAAGGAGATGCAGTCTTTCGACAGACCCTCCAATCATCACGCAGAAGCCCGGAGTCCCGCGCTGAGCGTCCGTGGGCGGGACTTAATCGCAGCATTTATCCAATGGCCGTCTAGTTTCGAAGCAGCCCCATTGAAGTCAATAGACACTCGGCTTCAACAGGGAAATCGCTTCGGGAATGTGTCTTCTTCGAGATGAACATGTTCTAACGCATTTTTAGTCAATAAAATGTTAACACAATAGTACATATTTGACCATAGATTTATTGACATTATAGGGGAAGCCGAGCTTCCCTTGCAGTCTTAATGAAATCCCCACTGTACAGAACGCCACACAGCAACTTTTCAGCATTGCACCAAACAAAAATCTATCGAAATCATAACAAAAAGTAAAGATCAAGCGCCTAACAAGGTCTCCGTGCATTAGACTCCGTGCATTAGACACACTGCAGGTCTTAACGCTCAGATATTTTTGCGCTGTTGTTCACATTGTCATTTAAATGCGACTGCCATCAGTCTCATGTGTGAACCGTGCACGGCCCTGAAGTGAACCGCATGCGCAGAAGACGACGTGACGTCAGACGTTTGAGGAAATAAAAATGGATGCTGCTCGTGTTAGCGTGTGTTTAGCCATTTTTAAGTTAATGTGCAATCGGAGCTTAAATAAGGAAGTGATATTATTGTCTGCCATTGTGATTTTAATCTTCCCGCCTCAAAATCACATTAAATGTGGCCGTTCAGACTGAAGTCGCATTGCAAAACATCGGATATGTATCCGATTTAGGACCACATATGAAAGTGATAAAAAAAATCTGATTTGTGCTGTTCAGACTGTCATAAGAAAATCAGATATGGGTCGGATTTGGGCCACTTTAGCCTGCAGTGTGACGAAGTCTTAATTTGAATTGGTTTGTTTCCCCTCAAGGCATAAACGGATATGACGTTATTGTGGGCGTTCCCAGCAATGCCGACCAAGTCAATTTCTGGAGAATAGATCAATTAACATGATGTTAATCCGAGATTTCCACACTGCAGCGTCCAGCGCATATTATCAACATAGTCATTATTGTGCCTACATAACACGTGGCTATGGAAATAATACAATTATTTAATATGCTTTCGTATAATTACCACTATCCATTGACATACTACTACTATATCACAAATTAAATTTAAATAAACTTTAATTTCATGTAGCCTACTCTTGGGGGCCACGGGGCCCAAAGCAGAAGCTTAGTTCGCTCTTTTTGTTACCTCCCCATTAAACCAGATGGTAGCTTAAAAAGTTCTACCTATTATATTTTGCTTCCAGCATGATATTAATAAGATGTGAGGCTTTATTAACATGTACACCTACCTTTACAGTATTAAAATACGGCTTTATTTGTCAGGACACCGGCTCTGGTCTGAGTCAGGATGATCATTTGTCATCATTCAGTGATGCTGGGCTCAGACAGGCCTAGTCTTTTTCACCTATACATTTACAGTAAGTATAAAATCAAGACACAGATTATTATATCAGCTCCGCGTCTTTTTAATAAACAATTTATTTCCCTGTTCCGATTATCTTCCTATGGGCCCGATTGATATTCAATAACGAGTCATGGACGGGAAAATACACATACAATAACACACATCGATTATGTGGCAGCAGCTGGGACTCAAATATAAATTATAAGCATCATAAATTATTATTAATGTTAGCTATTTGCGGAGACAATGCAAAAGCGCCAGACGCATCTGTTACATTGATTCAGTATAGCTTACGGCTATTGTTAAATGTCCACCTCAGCCTCGTGTCCGTGTAAAGCAAGACTTTATTGTGATTCTTACACCGACTGGGTTTAATATCGTCGCGGTGAGGTGTTTTCTCATAACCTTTCCAAGGTGAATTCATCTTTGAAGCCTTTCTTTGTACCCAGCCGAGCAACAGACGCACAGACAACATGCTTAACCATCCCATAATAACAGACGAACGCCGTTCTTACCTTTCAACATCTCATCTTCTCATCCTCAGGGTGCGGGGAACAAATAACGGCAGTGTAAAGCGTCTAAAACCACCATTAAACTGATCAATACTCACACGGTGACGTCACCGCGGGGCGGGGTCTGGAGCATCAGAGGCAGCGCGTGCCCATCCATCCATCCATCCATCTATCTGGATGCTGTTGTTTGTTCACCATAATTTTTTTTTAAATAATAGGCCAAATAATACTTGTATTTAGTTCAATATAATTACAATTAGGATAAAGCATGCAATTGCATTGTTGAAATTTTACAAAACGTGCATAAAACACACACACACACACACACACACACACACACATGTTGGTTTTTATGGTTTACGGGGACTTTCCATAGGCGTAATGGTTTTTATACTGTACAAACCGTATGTGCTATTGCCCTACACCTACCCTACACCTAAACTTAGCCCTCACAGGAGACGGTGCATTTCTATTTTCCCTCAAAAAAACTCACTCTGTATGATTTATAAGCGTTTTAAATTATGGGGACACTGAAAATGTCCTCATAAATCACCTTCTCCTTGTAATACCTATGTCATACCCATGTCATTATACAAATTTGTGTCCTCATAAACCACATAAACATGCCCACACACACACACACACACACACACACACACACACACACACACACACACACACACACACACACACACACACACACACACACACACACACACACACACACCATCTGGGACGAACACACACTGCCATCATGTCTGTCGTCCTCCTCTCTTGCCCAGTCATACTGCCCTAAAAATGTTTCAAATTATTTGGACAGATCTGATATGCTTATTAATGTTAAGGCAAAATGGTTAGCACTTTACCCCCCCAATTTTTTTATGTATGGACTGTGGCCAAATTTTAAAATTATTATCCACTATTACCCTTTTAATAAGTATCTTAGTCAATTTAACCATAATATTTATCCACTCTGCTCTTTCTGCCAACAGGAAGAAAAAATCTCACATTTATTCTATATCTGTTATTATTCTAAATTATTCTGGCTTCAAATATTTTACTTAATTTTTTGTTTTCATTTAAATGTTTAGTTTTGAAATGTTGTTGTATGCATTTGTCATTTTTATTTAATTTCTTTATCTTCTTAAATGTGTATATATAATATTTATAGTTTTAACTTTTAATTTTTGTTATTTTTTCTTATTTGTAAGTCGCTTTGGATAAAAGTGTCTGCTAAATGACTAAAAGTAAAGTAAAGTAAATATCAGCTTCTATTGCTTGTGTTCCACCAGCTCTGTAGTATTTCCATTATGATATTTCTGACAATAGGCAATTAGATGATGTCTTAAACGTTGGGGCCTGGGGCCAGTTGTTTAACGAGGGAGGCGTTGTGACGACGGAGTGGGGATCCAATTGCAGGCTTTATTGAAAGAGCGTGGTTAAAACAGGCAAGGTCAAAACACCAGTGTGGCGAGGGGGGCATTGTTCAGCGAAGTCTGCAGCGGGAGAGAGGCTCGGGAGACGAGCGGTGAGTAAGTAGGTCAAGTGCAAAATGAGGAACACCTGTGTCTGATTGCAGTAATTGGCGTGGAGAGACCGGATAAAGAGCGACCGGAGAACGTGGAAAGAGAGAGAGAAAGACGGGACGGAGACTCGAGTCTGTGATCCGGGTTGGAAGCTGGAAGAATCCCAGGAACTGAGCGAGTTGTACGAGAGGGAGGTGCAGAGAGCGCGACTTTTTGTTTTGTAATTTTAATTAGTTTGAATACACCGCCCAAGTCTCCACCAGCCAACCTTGTCATTTTCCTTCCTTGTCAGCAAACAGAAACATCCAAGTTTCAAGCAAAAGAGTAATCCACAGAACAGTCATTGGCCAGGGCAGGCAGCACACAATCAGGAAACCAGGTAAACAGTCAAAGATACAAAAACACGGCAAGGCAAAACAAGGAAACACGAGCAGGAACACGGAAACTAGAAAACATACAGGCTAACTTTCAATCACCAGCGAAGTCAGAGAGTGTGAGTGCTACTTTTAAGGTCCTTCTAATGTGAGACAGCTGTGAACTGATGATGAGATCTGATGAGAGACAGGTGATGGCAATTGATGATGTGTCCAGGCAGAGGATTATGGAAAATGGAGCTCATGGACACTCCAGTTAGAGAGTGTGACAGAGCCCCCCCCCCACCCCCCATGGTCCAGGTGAGAGGTGGAGCAGAGGCGGAACAGGGGGAGGGATGGAGGACCAGGTCCATGAATAAGTGAAGCAACAGAGGACTGAGGCAGAGCCGGCGGAGCAGGAAGCCAAGATGGAGCAGGGAGCAGGGAGCCGAGGCGGTGTTGGTAGCCAGGGCGGAGCTGAGGAACACCAGGATGGAGCAGAAGACCACCAGAGTGGAGATGGAGACCACCACGGCGGAGCAGACAGAGCAGAAGACCACCACGGCAGAGCAGACGGATAAGGAAACCAGGGCCGAGACCTCGGAGGAACTGAAACATAGGAAACGGACAGTGTACTTATGTGCCCACAGACTAAGGTAGAAGGCACAGAGAGTTCATTAATAGTCTCCTTGGCCGCGATAGACAGTCTTGAAAGTACATTGATGGCCTCATTTGGAGTTACTGGACAGAAAAAAGGTTCAAACGTAAATGCGTTGACTGAAGTGGTAGAGACAAACAGTTCAAAATCAGACACATTTGGGAGAATTGGACAGGCAGACAGCCCATAATTCGATTCATTAGGGAAAACTGGATGGGCTGACAGTTCATAATTAGACTCATTGACTGAAACTGGCAAGACAGATAGTTCAAAATCAGATTCAACAGCAGAATTTAGACAGAAAGATGGTCCAGAAACAGCATCTTTGGCTGTAACAGGGCGAGCAGAGTGTTCAGGGGCAGCCCTTTTGACCAAGACAAGACAGGCAGAGAGTTCAAAGATGACTTCCATTGCCGTGACGGGACAGGCAAAGAGTTCACAGACGGCCTCCATAGCCGTGACGGGACAGGCAAAGAGTTCACAGACGGCCTCCATAGCCGTGACGGGACAGGCAAAGAGTTCACAGACGGCCTCCATAGCCGTGACGGGACAGGCAGAGTGTTCACAGACTGCCTCCATAGCTGTAACGGGACAGGCAAATAGTTTACAGACTGCCTCCATAGCCGTGACGGGACCAGGCAGAGTTCACAGACGGCCTCCATAGCCGTGACGGGACAGGCAAAGAGTTCACAGACTGCCTCCATAGCCGTGACGGGACCAGGCAGAGTTCACAGACTGCCTCTATAGCTGTGACGGGACAGACAAATAGTTCACAGACTGCCTCTATAGCCGTGACGGGACAGGCAGAGTTCACAGACGGCCTCCATAGCCGTGACGGGACAGGCAAAGAGTTCACAGACGGCCTCCATAGCCGTGACGGGACAGGCAGAGAGTTCACAGACTGCCTCCATAGCTGTAACGGGACAGGCAAAGAGTTCACAGACGGCCTCCATAGCCGTGACGGGACAGGCAGAGAGTTCACAGACTGCCTCCATAGCTGTACGGGACAGGCAAAGAGTTCACAGACTGCCTCCATAGCCATGACGGGACCAGGCAGAGTTCACAGACGGCCTCCATAGCCGTGACGGGACAGGCAGAGAGTTCACAGACTGCCTCCATAGCTGTAACGGGACAGGCAAAGAGTTCACAGACGGCCTCCATAGCCGTGACGGGACAGGCAGAGAGTTCACAGACTGCCTCCATAGCTGTACGGGACAGGCAAAGAGTTCACAGACTGCCTCCATAGCCGTGACGGGACCAGGCAGAGTTCACAGACTGCCTCTATAGCTGTGACGGGACAGACAAATAGTTCACAGACTGCCTCTATAGCCGTGACGGGACAGGCAAATAGTTTACAGACTGCCTCCATAGCTGTGACGGGACCAGGCAGAGTTCACAGACTGCCTCTATAGCTGTGACGGGACAGGCAAAGAGTTCACAGACTGCCTCCATAGCCGTGACGGGACAGGCAAAGAGTTCACAGACTGCCTTGACAGACGCATCAGGAAACAGGGATAATTCCTTGACATTCTCCTTGATAGGGTAGATACGGAGTTCAGTAACGGTCTCTCCGACTGTGACCTGACAGGCTGAAAGTGCATTGTTGAGCGCCACCACCACACAAGGGGCTGAAGAGAGCGCCGATGCCTCGGGAGGTTCTAGCATGTGCCGCCACCTCTGGAGAAACTGCAGCAGGCACCATCGCCTCTGGGAACACAACAGCGAGCACCGCCACCTCGGGAGGTTCTGTGGTGGTGTATGCAGCCCAAACACACCATAAAGCAATCCTCATCATGGGAAGTTCTTCAGACAGTGGAATCAGTTCTGGAACAGGAGGGATAGAGTGAGTGGGTTGGGGATACCAGTTGTGCCTGCTGACACCAGTGGTGAATCCTCCACGCTGGATGCCAGTCTGGGATACTGACGAACTGACTTTAGAAATCTGGGTGCAACAGACAGGAAGTGACCAGACTCAAGACAATCAGTTGTGATGTGACGAAACTCTGGACGATCAGCGGTGACATGACTTGACTCTGGAAAGGCAGCCATGACAGGATGAGACTCCTGGCTGGCAGCCATCTTATGAAAGGTCCCTGTGTTGGCAGCCATATTGTGATAAGTCTCTGGGATGGTAGCCATTTTGTGAACAGTCTCTGGGTTGGTAGACATTTTGTGAAGAGGTTCTACCTCTCCCACAGTGAATGGAGAATCACATAACAAAAGAGCATAGTCAATTAAGTCTCTCAAACTACAATTAAATACCCCTCCAGGTAACCATGATCTTGTTGGCTGATTGAGTCCATAACAGAAAATGTCTTTTACCATGATTTCATCAAATGGCACAAGATAGGACTCATTGGTGAACACATTCCTCAGTGGACAGGTGAAGTAACTGGTCAGTTGTGTCCATGGTAGGCCTGGAATGCTCAAAAAGCTGCTGGATCTGGGTGTGGCTGGTGATTCTGTAACGAGGGAGGCGTTGTGACGATGGAGTGGGAATCCAATTGCAGGCTTTATTGAAAGAGCGTGGTCAAAACAGGCAAGGTCAAAACACCAGCAAACAGAAACATCCAAGGCTCAAGCAAAAGAGTAATCCAGAGAACAGTCAATGGTCAGGGCAGGCAGCAAACAATCATGAAACCAGGTAAACAGTAAAAGATAGCGGAGCTTGTGGACACTCCAGTTAGAGATTGGGACAGGTTGCATGAACTGTTTAGACCACTCTTAAAAAGTTAGTTATCAATTTGTTTTTCTTCAAAACTGGTCATAACTTTTTTAATTCAGGTATGAAAAGGAAGGTTGGTCTTATATGTATTGGAAAAGTAAGACTTGGCCACTGCTAGTTGGTCAAACTAGTTCTTAAGACACAGTCTTAATATGGTGGCTATAAGTTCATGCAACTGGCCCCGGGTTTCACAGACTGGGCTTTAGCCAGGATTAGGCCATAGTTCAATTAGGACATTAAAGTCATTTTATAATCGTGCCTTAGAAAAAAAACACATCTTGAGACAAAACAAAGTCATTGATATATTTTAAGATCAGTCAGTGCAAGTTTATTTAAGTTGAATCAGCTCAGACTTACATTTTAGTCTGGGACTAGGCTTAAGCCTTGTCTGTGAAACCGGGGGTATGTGTGACCTTAAATTTAAACCCAGCTGCAAAATTTTAGCTTCTGATCTACATTCATTATTGTCATCACTTCAAAAAGTCTCCTCCAATAAAAAAGCTCTGAAGACATCTCGTATTATCCTCCTTTTTCTTGCTGTAAAAATGGGTGCGGCCCTTTGTAAATTCTATGGGTTTCATCCGCATCAAGCTATTTTTAGCTGTTCAAAACAGTTAGTTTTGCTGCTTGATACTGAAAATCGATGTGTCTTATCATATTATTTTAATGTATTATCTTAATTATGATCACACTGGTTTGTAGTGCAAACAGTTTTACTGTTTACTGCAAGTTGTTATTCTCCTCGTTATTTCCCTATAGTGGCTAATGAACTGGAAGTCTCACCCATAGGCTTACATCAGTGTTGAAGAAAAAGGTGGATAGAATGTTTTTTAAGTAAAATGTATTATAATTGTTTTCCTCGCCTCTGTATTCCCCCATATGTTCTAGGGTCTATGTTATTTGTTTCTTTTGTATTGTACTATATTTCTGCAATAAAAAAGATCTGATATGAATTTTCACACAGAGCCTTCTGAATCTGGGCACAGTGAAGTCAAACCCGTCTATGACAGGACTGATCATAAGACCTTCTTTCAGTCATAACTTAATTTTGACATAATAGATAACTGCTTTTTTCCTTTATGTTATTGACTCATTGTTTACATGCATTCATGATGTACTGTCAGAATCATTCCCGTCAGCCCATTTGATTCCATGATTTGCCTCAGCGATGGCAGTGTTTAATTGACGTAATACACAATGTGTGTGTGTGTGTGTGTGTGTGTGTGCAGGGCGGGGGTGGACAGACGTGACCCTCTCTGTCCAGCTGGTGTCTGAATGCAGGCCATGCAGCAGCTGGGAAACGTGAGGCAGTGTTTCTAATTAGCAGAACGCATTCGTGATGAGTCTATTCAGAGTAATGGACGGGTCTTTCACAGCTGGGAGTCTGTAATGATGAAGTGTGTACGCATATGACAGAGAACGGTGTGTTTCACTTTGACTGTAAAGTCACCTATATGGACTGAAACAAATCCCAGTCTTAAAGGGACGGTGCCACCATTTCCTCTCCCTCAGTTTGTTCCAAACCTGTATGAATTTCTTTCTTCTGATGAAAACAAAAGAAGATATTTTGTTACCAAATAGTTTCTGGTCCCCATTAACTTCCATTCATTTTTTCCATACTATGGAAGTCAATGGGGACCAACAAATGTATGCTTACCGACATTCTTTAAAATATCTTCTTCTGTGCTCCGCAGACGACAGAAACTCATACAGGTTTGGAACGAATTGAGGGTGAGGAAATGATGACAGATGTTTTCATTGTTTTTTTTGGTGAACTATCCCTTTAAGTATTGTAACTCGTCCTGCACTGTTTCTGCTACAGACATGAAGGATTCCTCAAAGAGTGCTTTTCTGAGCAATTCACACCAGAGCACAGCGACACCCTGGTTATGTGTCGCTACCGTTTGACAGTTTAAAAAACACTAACTTTGTGAAATAGTAGTTTTTCTGTATGTGAATATACAGTATATAAACTGTAATGTATTTCTGTGATGCTGTGCTGTATTTTCAGCATCATTACTCCAGTCTTCAGTGTAACATGATCTTCAGAAATCATAATAATATACTGCTCAAGAAACATTTCTGATTATTATCAATGTTGAAAACAGTCGTGCTGCACAATATTTTGCATAAACCGAGATGCATTTCATTTTTAGGCGAATAAAAAGCTTAAAAAGAATAGCATTTATTTGAAGTAGAAATATTTTATAACATTATATCTGCATTTGCTGTCAATTTTGATTAATGTAAAGCATCCTTGCTAAATAAAAGTATTAATTTCTTTGAATAAAACCCTCACTGTAGAGTATTTTATGTCTGTATACATGTGTTTTCTGCATTCTGCAGTAGTTTGCTGCTATATATGGCTGAACTGAACAAAGTATTTGTGATGGGAGGACTAAACAAAGATGATCTGAGTGTCCAGCAGGCAGGAAGAGGATTGCATTACTGCGGCGTCCGTGGAGAATCAGAGAGAGCTGAAGAACAGAGACGCCTGTCTGCTTCCTCGGTCACATGAGCAGCGAGTCCGGACACTCACGCGGGATGCTTGGCTTGCACTCTTTTTTTGTCTATAGGGTGTATGTTTGGAAAGGGGACACATTTCCATGACTTTAAAAATACTATCAGACAGAGAATCCTTAATTCTTTAAATGATAATACATTTCATTGCTCCTCTTGTTCCTCCTAACAAATATGTTAGGGGCATGAATGCATGAAAACTAATAATGAATGTAAGAGTAAATAGAAGCAGAACTTGCTTGCTATATATGTATATATACACACACACACACAACACACACATATGTGGTTTTTATGGTTTAGGGACTTTCCATAGGCGTAATGGTTTTTATACTGTACAAACTGTATGTGCTATTGCCTACACTACTAACTTAGCCCTCACAGGAGACTGTGCATTTCAACTTTCCCCCCAAAAAACTTATCTGTTTGATTTATAAGCATTCTGAATTATGGGGACACTGAAAATGTCCTCATGAATCACCCTTCTCCTTGTAATACCTATGTTCATTATACAAATTTGTGTCCTCATAAAACCACATAAACATGCACACACACACACACACACACACACACACACACACACACACACACACCACACACACACCACACACACACACCACACACACACACACACACACACACACACACACACACACACACACACACACACACCACACACACACACACACAACACACACACACTCACACACCACACACAAACAAAAACATATTCAGACACCAGATATATATTGATATCTGTTTATTTGTGGGTGCAGGACACTGTAGTTTATTTATGTAAGTGAGGACAGCAACATAAAGTAAACTGTGACTTTATACCCACAAAATTATTCATACAGTGGACTACCAGTAAAACTGATAAAAATTGCCTATCAAAAAATACTCTGACTCTTTGCCCTGAGCATGTTTTTCTTTAATTACTAATGTGATATTTTTACACACAGACTGAACTAAATGAAACATCGTTTGGTAATTGGAGCTAAATTGGTTTTATCTAATTGTGTTCTTACATGTATGACAGCTATTCAACCGAATTCATGACATATATTTCTATCTGATATTATCAAGATTAATTTATTCTGACACAGTTTAACTCTGAGTTCTTCTCACCATTTTCTGAACTATAGCAAATAAACTGTGATAATGTGAGAAATGTTGAAGGTGAATTTTGGTTTGAGTGTATAGGCCTATATATATATATATATATATATAGAGAGAGAGAGAGAGTATATATAGTGTATAAAATATATTTAGGATTATTATAACTTTTATCTAACCATTTTCCATTTTTGTTCAGTGTAGATATACATCTGTGTGTGTTTTGTGCACTTGATCAGAGTCGTTAGTACTAGAACTGTCCCGTGTCATGATCTCTTCTGACTGCAGCTGAATGAACTGTGTCACATTAAACACCAGACACTCATTAGGAGGAGCAGATGCTAAATCCCATCAGCCAGAGAGCAGCCGTACCGTTACCATGGAAACCTTTGTCTTTGCCGAGGAGGAGAGGCGGCGCTCTGATTGGTCCTCTGTGAATGAGTGAGGGGGCGGAGCTCAGACCGGAAACAGCAGAGGAGAGGAGAGGCGGCGCTCTGATTGGTCCTCTGTGAATGAGTGAGGGGGCGGAGCTCAGACCGGAAACACCAGAGAGGAGAGGCGATGCTCTGATTGGTCCTCTGTGAATGAGTGAGGGGGCGGTGCTTAGACTGGAAACGGCAGAGGAGAGGAGAGGAGAGGCGGCACTCTGATTGGTCCTCTGTGAATGAGTGAGGGGGCAGAGCTCAGGCCAGAAACAGCAGAGGAGAGGAGAGGAGAGGTGGCGCTCTGATTGGTCCTCTGTGGATGAGTGAGGGGGCGGAGCTCAGACCGGAAACAGCAGAGGAGAGGCGGCGCTCTGATTGGTCCTCTGTGAATGAGTGAGGGGGCAGAGCTCAGACCAGAAACAGCAGAGGAGAGGCGGCGCTCTGATTGGTCCTCTGTGAATGAGTGAGGGGGCGGTGCTTAGACGGAAACGGCAGACAGTGGAGAGGAGAGGAGAGAGGCGGCACTCTGATTGGTCCTCTGTGAATGAGTGAGGGGGCGGAGCTCAGGCCAGAAACAGCGCGAGAGGAGAGGAAGAGGTGGGTGGCGCTCTGATTGGTCCTTGTGGATGAGTGAGGGGGCGGAGCTCAGACCAGAAACAGCAGAGGAGAGGAGAGGCGGTGCTCTGATTGGTCCTCTGTGAATGAGTGAGGGGGCAGAGCTCAGGCCAGAAACAGCAGAGGAGAGGAGAGGGGAGGTGGCGCTCTGATTGGTCCTCTGTGAATGAGTGAGGGGGCGGAGCTCAGACCGGAAACACCAGAGAGGAGAGGAGAGGCGGCGCTCTGATTGGTCCTCTGTGAATGAGTGAGGGGCGGAGCTCAGACCAGAAACAGCAGAGGAGAGGCGGCGCTCTGATTGGTCCTCTGTGAATGTGTGAGGGGGCGGA